>UYYA01004286.1:0-129561 GCA_900624975.1 Angiostrongylus costaricensis
GTGTGTGTGTGTGTGTGTGTGTGCATAGATATCCACGAATCCGTACATCCATGTCATGAATGCGAATGCAGGTACTGTGGGATGGAATGTATAACTCAGTCCAGTATGGTATCCATCGCCTAAGTTCATCCGTAATTCTCGCATTTGTTGTATGTATAGTCGTCTTGGTTAATATTTGATTTATCTACCATCTGTGATTGAGATTGGTTTGAGAATAATTCTTAAGCTAATACTACGTGTTTTTTACATTACTCGACATCAAATGTATCACAACCTTGCGGACCACAGGACTTTGTGCATTGGATTCGGTTCCTCGCATTCGTCATTCATAAAGGCCTGCAAAGATTTTTACTTGTGGGTTTGGCTGGTGCTTAAGGGTTTTCTTTTGATAAGGAATGTCGTTGAAAGCTGGTCGAGTCGATTTTTTGTGGAATCCTATGATAGCCGTCCTAGAGCGGTTCCATGTGGGTAAGATAGAGCGAATTGATACCAGGCAAGTCTGGTACCAATTGATCCCAAAAGGATGAGAACCTTGGCGGGCTTGGCACGGACTCGAACCAAGTCTGGGTAAGTTAGCCTTTGCGTAATGGGCGAGATCATTACCATTGCGCTACTCAAATATTTACACAGAGAAAGTATTTGATATCATCCATGGTTCAGCAAACTTAGAAGCCCTACGTGGTTGTCTAGTGCTATTTGTAACACAATCAGCAAAAATTTGCCTGATGTATTTGCTAAGGCTACCATGGTAACACAGTCATTTAGAAGACTATAAGGGATGAAGGTATAGAGGAACGAAACAAATCGAACTCATTTTTTTTAGAAGCTATCTCCATTGATGGCTCTTGTAGGCTGTTGTTACTCTTTAATAGCCCGAGCTACTTACACTGTTAGCATTAACAAACTCGTGTCTAACAAAATATTTTCAGCCCAACACACTGACAAAACCGAGTCGTACTACATCCATTGCAGCGTCATCTTTGCTACTCTCACCGGCTTTTTGGTGTACAATAGTTGGCAAGCTGCCATCTCTGTCTCATATCTAGAATATTTGAGAACGCAACAACAGACAACACTCACCAACAAACCCACCGTGCTGGTTGTAAACAAGTCCCAGTACTGAACCGTTTTCTGCACTGCAAAAAAAAAACACCTCAATACCTTCTTGTTGAAGCCTCAAGAAGGTAAGCACTTTTCAGTGAAGCTCAGTTGTACATGCAATTTGCGTGACTGCACTAGTTGTTCAGTTTGGTTTGCTTAAACTAGCTTTATCACGTAATATTAAATTGTAAACTACATTATATATAAATATATACATAATGTAATCTAAGAGATAGGATCTCTTGCTTAAGTCCATAACGTAATAATGTTGCTGATTCATTTTCTTCCATGTGGTGAAACAATTGAAACATTTAATCGATTTACCTTTCATCGACCTCACCAAACTACATCATTATAATTAACGGCAAAAAGGCTCAACAAAACAAACGGAAGTAAAAAGTATCAAATGGTATAAATAACAAACATCATCACAATGTACACATAGGGTCAGAGACCTACAAATTCACCGTATACGAGATAGTAGAATGTGATGTTCAATTCATGAGGATTGTATTTATGCATGGAGGGTTGCGATTAGTGGGAGTAAACAAGCATATAGTGTGATTTGAGACGGTGGTTCGATGGGTGTTGAACACAGCTCTGTGAGATGGACGGAAAACAGTTAAAGGCCTGTTTCGATTGCAAGCAATGATACTGCAGTACGAAGAGATCATGGACAAGGAAAACGGACGCGTATGCATAAACACTGCCAAGGCACCCCTGCCTCATACAAGTCGGGCTTAGAATTTCTATATGAAGATTTTAAATATTATTACTATATATGACCGTGAGGAAATGGAAAGATAGAGAGCGAGAAAGTGATAAAGAAGTTGTCATCTCACAAAACACCAACGAACTCCTTTTCTACTGATAGATTACACGTGCTCTCGAGTAACTCGTCGCGCAGTCGCCACAATGCACGCACTACATCCTCTTCCTTGGTAATAGGTCGACCACGGGACTCCTTAATACAAAAAAAATGCAGTACGGTTAGGAACTTTGTCCAGTAGGATCACCACTACACTAAAAGAACAAAGCGTACTAACCCTTATCCAGTGTGTGGGAGGTGGTCGAGCAGCATTGGGTTGTGCATTACGTGCGTTTGTGCTAAGTGATGTATCCCATTTAGACACACTACGCTGACGATTCGAGGATAAGGACTCAATATACCTGAAAATCACGACGACTAAGTACGAAGATGAAATGCAACATAGCTGGATTTTGATGGTGAAAAACATGGACACAAACAAATTTTCAACAGACAGAAAAACTTCTATGTTAGATGTTAGCTCGGTTGAGTTGTGTGGGTGCTCTCATATTCTGGAAGTTTTAAAATAAATGCCAAAAGATTTGACAGTATTCTCATACAGCAAACACGAGGTGTTACTTTATTAATTATTCTGTTTAAGCTAACGTTTCGGCAATATCGCCTTCTTCAGAGCCTAACTGGAGAAATTCAAGAAAATCAGAAACTGCATATCAATACACCCTTCCAGGTTCTGAAGAAAGCGATACTACCGAAACGTCAGCTTTAGCGGAATAAAGAACAAAGTAACACCCCGTGTTTGCCCAACAAGAATATCGGGGAATAATTGATCAATGCCGAGGTTAATAGAAAATCGGTTGTAGGAATAAACAGTATTGCAAGAACTTGAATTATTTAAAAGCAAAGGTCTCTGACTTACCTAAGATATGTTTCTGAATGCAGCACACGACGCGCATGTACCGAGGACGGCGGTGCTACGAATACCGGCTCTGCGGTCTGAGCTTTGACAACTGTACGTGCGGCATCTGTTATCTGTACCGCTATTGACGATGAAGCCTACAAAGTATTCAGTAATGAAAGCTCTTTAGAAAGAACTGCGACACCTACCATAGGCGTCTGCGAACATGAAGGCGTGGCTTGATGATGGGCGATTTGTTGAGGAATTTGAGCGCTTGTAGGTTGCTGATGTTGTTGCATTGGTGACTGAATCTTCCGAATGAATAGTGCAAAAATAGAGCGTATGAGCAGAAAAAAAGAGAATACACACGGAGTGATGTTGTTCGCCATTTATATGGGGAGTTGCCGTATTGCTGTGACCGTTAAGGTGAGAAAATTGTGAAGTGGATGGAGTAGATGGTTGCTGATTTCCTAAACCTCTCCCATATGGGATGTGGACAAGAGTGCTTCCCTAGAACATTGGTCATTTGAATTGTTTATGCTCAACCGCAGTACCAGTGATCAATAAGACGACGACTTACAGTCTCTCCAGTTGAAGTTGACTGTGTCGAAAATTTAAAAAAATTCCGTCCGATCTGGTTAGGATAGACGCTCTTCACTGATGAGGAAAGATGCTTCTCCTAAAAGAATGCTTGCTAGAATCAGAAAATATGTAACGTACTATCTCCGTGAAGAAGATACCCCAACATACCACTTTTGTAATTGTTTAACTCACTTTCATATGCCGATGAAGGCGTGGTAAAGACGGGAAAGGTTTACCCTCCTTCCTGTTCCGAACACACGTCACCCACATACACACGTATTGTTGTTCGCTGTCCACTAAAATAAAAAACGTCGTAGATTTCAAACAGCTCAAGCTTGACTAGTGTTGTGTTGGCTGGTCGGGACAAACTGCTAGTGTCCAAGAAGAAACCTACTAGAAAGGTGACACATATCCATAGGAACACCCTGGGAGGGCCATCTCGCTGCTTTAATAAACATAAAGTTGTTCAGCCAATCTTGCCACAGTAATAAACACAAGCCAGAAAATAAAATAAGTCTTACTAATAATTTGGCTAGTATGGTGTTGAACTATGTGCTCGTAGAGGCCATTCTCGCTATCGAATTGCGAATCACAATTGATCCACCTGCATTGGTATATTCGGATCTGACCGGGCTGAAAAAGTGGGCGTCACATAAGAAAATGTCACCATAATACGCATGATTCGGAAGCACATTTAAGTGAAGTTGAATTCTACATAGACAATACCAAAACGCAGCTTCTTTAATGGGTAAAAAAAATAGCTATGAAAGTATGAAAACTGGAAGTTATAAGGCAAAAAATTGTGCAAAAACATTTCCAAGAAAAAAAGGAAAGTGGTAACTGCTACGCTTTCACCTGAAGAGACTTCTCACTCGCAGCACGGGCAGCCTCTTGCTTTGCTCGTTCGCTAGCTATGTACTCTGCACGAACTTCGTACTGCCTCTTTTGATCATCCGACAATTTCTTCCACTGAAACATCAACTTTGCCATCGATAAGAACTGACCTTTACTTCTCAGTCAAGCTCATGAAACACGTTTTCATTTGAAATTAATTACAAGTTAACATATCATTATTTAAGCAAAATCGAAAACAGTGGTAATACCTCTATTCCTACAATCTTGGACACTTCGCCGAAACCTGAATCAGGGTTTTCATGCATAATTCGCTTTCGTATCTCGGCTGAGAATAGAATATAGCCGGATTTGCTCTTGGCCGTCAATTTCGGTTGTGCAGCTAGCCAGTTTGACATTATACCTGACTGTAATAATTACTTTTAAACTGAACCCTCAAAAAGTATGTCGTTCCGAAATATCTTATTTTACCA
Organism: Angiostrongylus costaricensis; assembly: GCA_900624975.1. Lineage (NCBI taxonomy): Eukaryota > Metazoa > Nematoda > Chromadorea > Rhabditida > Metastrongylidae > Angiostrongylus > Angiostrongylus costaricensis. The sequence continues at coordinate 4,673 of UYYA01004286.1, forward strand.
CAAAGTGGTTCCAAAACATTCAAAAACCATTCTTTTTGAACCTCTCACAGGCCAATGATCTTAGCTATCATTAGCACTATGACAATGACACCACCATTTCTAGTAAATATGTATAATAACCTTGCTCGCTGTTGACTCCGCTCCATCAGTATCATTCTCATCAAGCTCCATGTCCAATTCAGATGGACCTGTTGATCCGTTGCGCGCTAACGGTGATAGTTCCTTAAACAATTCTTGAAAAAAGTACCTACAAGCGAAATCACCTTTCGAAAGTAGGTAACAAGGAGATGTGTTGAAAACCCTTACACAATTAGAAGGAGATGTCCATAAATTCCTACTAACTACTTTGCTTCAAAGTGTTTTACTTTTTTCGAACCAAGAATTTCTTAGAGATCTCGTACAGCTTCCAATGAGAAACATCTATGTTAACTGAAACTCACTTTTTCCATAGTTATTGGGACTTTGAAGATGAAGAACTCAGCATCCGGCAGCCGTGCACCTTTGTACTGCTGCAATTCAATATGATATAATTTTTTACAATGTGCGATAAGTGGTGGGCGGAGTAATATGTGGTGCTGTTCTATACGACAAATGAACCAGGTCAGAGGTGATAAGCATCCAGGCATCACAAGTTTAAAAGACCATAACGTTGAGTTCAGATTCACACCGTTAGCTGTAATGAAGCGACAAGACGACACGGTGGAACGAATGTCGCCGCGCATGAGTACAACAGGAAATCGCAATGAATGCGCTCCAAGTTCGGGCATCGGCCCCTGGGTGGTAGAAAGCTGCTGACGGGGGATCCACGAGTGCACGAACGGCTGGGGGTGGCGGGCAGCCGCCGCCGCAGTGGTGACGGTGGCCAGCCGTCCGGCACCGGCGGTGTCCGTCCGTCGTCGCAGCGGCGAAGCGATGGAATCGCAACGGCGACGACGATTCGCATTCGCCGAGCCGACGACGTCGCCGGCCACCCACTCCGCACGGCCGCGCAGCCCCGACTGGCTCTCAGCGGCAGGCACGTCCTCCACGCCGCACACACTGCCTCGCCACCGCTCTCCCACCTTCGTTCTCGTCACACGATCTGCGTCGACTTTGTCGCCCAGCGGCGCTCCCCTCCCGGCCACACACTATCCGCGCTCGCTCGCCCCGCGACTCTACCCGAACGCGCGCTATCTACCCTCAACAGCAAATCGATGGCCTATCGTGCAAAGCCACGACCTCCCATTATTCGTGCCCCGACTGGGGGGCGACGTCTGCGTCTCTTCGATACGCACGCTCCTGCTCGCAAGGATTGTGAGTGCGAACGAAGTTACGATTTCAGCTACAGCAGCCGTTATAGAAGCCACTCGTAGTAGATGGCTCGCTGCAGTACATGAGTTCGCCCTCTTCGGCGGCAATTTCAAAAAATTTGTATGAAGGATGTTGATTTCAATTAGTATGGCGCATCGAGCACTTGCTCTAGATAACAACTCAGCCTGCGTAAGTACAAAAGTATGGACGGATGTTTCGTTGTCATCGAAAGGCCACTCCCCATCTGTACCACAGACAAAGATACAAAGAAACATTTTCCCCACACTTCACCATCACTTTCCATGTTCACCTAGTCAACATCCGCATTCTCCGTATTCTAACCAACGTCCTCAAGGAGCAATGGAAAAAAGAGGCAAGGATAGAAATATCTACCTTAAATTTTCGCAAAGGCTTAGCAGAGTCTATGTGCATGGGCGTGCCACCATTCAGTGGATCATAATTTTCATCGTCGACGACGGCCTGAAACATCCCTCCTAAGTGACCCACTTATAGGTTGCAATAAAGTAAATTTATTGGACTGCACCGAAAAACCCTGCAGTAAGCATACCTTCTCAGGTGGTCTCGTGAACAGTGATGAGGCTTCTCCTTTTGCGAAGGAATTACCGGGAACACGTGATTCACACACAAAAACGTCACACTCAGGAATCTCAGTCGGTCGCTCTGAGGAAGTTTTTTTCTCAAGAACGATAAATAAACGAGAGGTAATGTTGAAAGCACAACCTTTGACAAACTCCTTGGGTGTGAGAACCGCGCAATGGCTTTGGATGTCTTCGATTCGCCGTGTCTGATCAGGTTGATCGATGGCGAAAACCTAAAAAGTTGGTCCTAATTTTTTTTCTTTGTAGACAACGACGTTCCGATCCGTATTCACTTAACTGTAATAGATCTGTAACGCAACCTGTAACCGGTTAATGCAAAAGTTTTGCAAATTAAGCACAATTTTCGAAATGTAATATATTCATTGAGCAAATAAGTTAACCTCCAATACAGCCAAACTTCACTATAATTACTTACCACAGTTGTCAAACACCATGGAAATTATTGGCTGCCTGCTATGTAGAACTATCATGGTAACGGATTCTCCGTGTTTCAATCAACTTTGTACTGATCACCAAAGCTTTTCGTCGTGGGTGGTCCTTGAGAGTTCGGAATGGTATACGTCAGGTTGGGAAAGACCTACCCAAATATGGTCAATACATGCTGGGTTAGTTCTAGTAAAATAGGAACGAATGCTGTCGCGTAGAAAACCTGTTTGCTTTCTGGACTTTTTATTTGCACGCTGTCGGTCAGCTGCTGAATTTGAGAATGGCATGTGCTAGTGGTCCATGCCATACTGGCTTAAAGAAGCTCATAGTGAAGAATCCTCTTTTCACGTGTATTCCAGCACAGTAAATCTGACCCTAGCATATTAACAAGAACTTAATTGTACAATTTATGCTATCAGCTCAACCCTCATGTCTAATTACTGTGCCGTGAAACACTGATCTCGTTGGAAATGAAGTGTAACACAAAGCAGTTATATTTATTTATATGATCTTATAAAGTGATCTTGTTTAGCTGATGCGAGGTTGGTATAGGTCTTCGTTGTCGTTGTTGTTGGTCGATGGCTAACGTTTCGGCGATTTCGCCTTCTTCAGAGCCGTGATGTTACGAGTGGGCCAAAGTAGTTCCACGTAAAAAAAAGGGAATGAAAACTCTCATTAGTTCAAATTTCATTACACCAAATATAGAACATGGAGAGCATGGAGGAGGTTGCGCGGTGGTGGTGATCCCGTTTATTATACAGAGAGTTCAACCTACCCAGCAGCTGGTTCAAAGCCGTTTTTGGCTAATTCTTCCGGGATAGAGAGATTGGTGTCAAACTAATCTAGACCAACCCCAGCCCCTGAGTTCAAGCAGCAGCAACTGGAAATGGCTACCTCATGATTTCAGAAAGGCTCAAATGATAATAGAATCCAGACGAAAAAGGTTAAAGAACTTCGTGAATGGCAGATGCGAGGAGACAAATCTAATAAAAAACGTGCTGGGATTCGCACAGTGTGATACATGTGATCCTGGATAATTGAAAAATAGAAAGTAATGATAAACACAGAATAAAGTATAATTCCTTCGCATATTCTATAATGATAGTACTTCGCGTTTAAAAATATTGCACTTGGGATGGATTCACTAAACAAATATATGGAGCAAAATGCTTAACTATTTATCTATTGCCTGTTGTTTCATTATAGCAGGATACTATGTGGAATACAACCACATTTATGCAGAAACATTAGCAAAACGTGGATGGAGGCCACATTCGAATCCGCGACTACCCCACTGCATCACTGAGGACCTTCCTCTGCCTTTCTCTCAGCCAGTTTTTTGCCCTAATGATGGGATCAGCAGTCACCCGTCAACTGGAATTATCAGAGGAGCACAAATCGGCACCGAACCTAGTTATTTTATTTAGAACAAAGTAGTGAACGTTATGAAGGGTAGTATAGTCGTAGTGATCTCGCTCATTACGCAGACAGCCCAACCCACCAAGGCGATGGTTCGACCCCGCATCAAGCATCAAACCCAGCAAGATCCTCATCCTTCCGGGATCGGGAAGGGCGCTTGGATTCCAGACTAACCTAGGACAACCTCACTCCTTCAATTCACGTGGTGACGCCGCAGTACGGCTATCTCACGATTCCAAGGAGCACGAATTCGGCCGCCATACAACATTTGCAGCGACGAAGGAAAAGTTCCCAAGTAGCAGCAAAAACTACATAAAAGTGTTCGAAGACGTTCAAGGTTGGTGGATGCGAGATGTGATGACAGGTCACGCAATAAAAAAAACAGACGCCGGCATCTAGTACATCCGACAAGGGCATCTCGATCAAATTATGAGACAGGATTTATATCTAGCATGATTAGTACGTTGTGGACAACTAAATCATTGAATGAAATGAAATAACGGATACTAATAAACTATATTTCTGCGACTGGGTCTCTCAACGAACAGTTTACAGTATGGAAAAAATTTCAGTGTTCTGTGTTCGAACTGCGATTTAACACATGAAGTTCACCACACTCAATCAAGAACTATCAGTTGAAGCAGGAATTTCAATCTGGTATTCCAGTTGGCAGTAGCCTATGTCACCGTGGCGCACATTAACCTCTTTCTTTTCCAGAGCAGCAAAAACAAAGACCATCTTCCTGGACTCAATGCTTTTTCCGCTCCTTGAGCAACTGAAGACCGACGAGTACCTCCCGTGCATGGCAGAGACCATGGAAACTTTGATGTACACTCAATTATTAGAGGCATACGAGGTAATACAAGTAAAACATGTAGAGCTGGATTAACACCTAAATACATATATACATATGTACATGAATATACCTACGCATGTACTTAACATATACATATATATGCACATATATATATATATATATATATATATATGCCTGGCGCAGAAACATATGGACACGTGCATGCAGTACCGACACTTAGCGGTCAATCATAAAAAAGAGGAAACAATTTTATATACTATAGACAGTTCCCTATGTAACTTCCGCTCCATGCAGTGTTAAAATAATTATAGATGTTCTAAATCGCATGTTCTGATTGTTCTGTTCTGTGACCACGACATGTTCTAAATCGATGTAATTATATTTACGGCAAATCAGTTAGCACTTAGATTTCAACATGAATACATCTCCAATCACAGGGTGAAAATAAATGCTACTTTCAACCATATCTAAATCAAAATAACTCAGGTCATAGTAAACTTTGTTAATTAAAACAGAAACCTTTACACAACATATTTTTACCGATAGAATACAAGTGTTTTTATCCTAGCGTCTTTAAGTTCTGATATTACAGATTTCAGAAATTTTATTTTTGACACTTTTTCAGTCGAAATTCTCATTCCGAATATAAAGACAATCGAACAAATGAGGTTTGAATCAGCAGAACGTGGATGATGCCCCGAATATGTCGCTGATGTTTCCGGTTACCGTGGTTGCGCAAGAAATTTCAACACTTGATAGTGCTTTCAATATTGTGGAAAATTTTATTCTAAACAAGTTCAAAACTGAAATAACATTCTACACTATGTTCTTTCTTAAATGCGAAATCTCTAAGTCTACTAATTCCTCAAACCCTCAAATATTACAATTCTCGAAAGACTATCACCAGTTTTTTGAAAAACCGACTTCAGACTGAAAGCATTTGTAGCTGTTGAGTACAACAAAATGATTCATCCGAATAAATAAAGAAGTAATTCAAGAACGTAAAATAAATGACGAAATACTCACATTGTTTTACACCCGTTGTCAACCTTTTGAAAAAAAAAACAAAATTTTATAATACTAGCTCCTTTTATTTACTGCCTACGACGATTTTTTACGGCAGGGTATTATGTGAGAAACAACCATAATGATCATGAGATATTGGTAAAACTCCGGGCCGCAGGCGTCTGTGGTGCAGATAGAACACGCTATTGACCCTTTCCGGCAGCTAACGCGTTCACCACTACGCCATGCGGGTTCTTCGCTTCACCTTTCTCTCACCTAGTAGCTAGCTAGCTAATGAAAATAGGTTGACAATGAGATTTAGACCACAGCTTCAGCTTAACTAGGCTCACTGCCGATTTATGCCCCACCCTCCACCACCAGACCAACGGCTGGTTGCTGATGGCACTGGTAAATAGTAAAGTAGCTGAAAGAAAGGTGAAACGAATGAGCCGCATGGTGTGATGGTGAAAGCGCTAGGCCGCAGAAAGAGTAATAGCGTGTTCGATCCCCATCGCAGGCACCTGTGGTCCGGAGCTTTGCAAATATCTCAAAATTTTATAAATCCAACAAAGAATAGATTTAAAAAAAACCTCTCGCACAAAAAAAGTCCTTCCGCAATCATGTTGGACTTCTGTTGGCCGAGCTAACCATCCTCCACTGAACCATTCGCTGCCGCTGAAGCAATTTTATACAATAACTTCCACCAGCAAGAAATTCAAAAAAAAAGAAATTTACTCTTTTTCCCTCCATAGTTTATCAATGCGCATCACGTCACACGTCGGTTTCTGTGGATTGAAAACAAGCACAAATTGACCGACACTGTGATGCTTCCCACTATGGGTTCGCATTGCATGGAAATAAGTACGTCCATCAGCATCTGCTTCTGAACGAGACGGAATCTGAAAAGGTTAAGTAAACAAGTGGAATACTGGGAGCGTTATAATAATAGTTTCACCTCTGGCCGGTCGATGTCGAGAACCACAGAATCTCTTAACCTGTTGTCCTCCTCCGAACTTGAAGATGATTGCGAACGGGATTTCTAAAAATGCCTTTTATTGACGGCAACAAAGCTGGAAAAAACGTATTAGATGACAAAGGATATGGAAACTTTTATGAGAAATACATAATACACAAATAATGGAACAGAAGTAGAGGAAAAAGATTATTACAATACCAGTGTCTATGATAGAAGTAGACCCATTTAATACTTTTTTCCGGGTTTCGCATCTTATTCAGTTCAAATGATTACCTGACCTTATAAGAAATATCAAAAAGTGTACACTGATAAGTAATTTGTATACAACCTGGAGTAGATTTATGGCGGAAAGTTCATCAAAAGTAGGAACAGTACCTCATCATCTTCTCTGTGCGTCACACCATCTGCCTGCATGAACTCGCTCATTACACGAACAGGAGAAAGTGGACGTGACCTTGGACTTAACTTCAGCTTTTCCTCCTCCTCAGGAAACGGCCAAGTCTATGCAGAAAAATTTTTGAAAAAAATAAAAAATAAATATAAAATGCCGAAATAGTAAAAGAATGCCAAGTGAACGAACTCTAGGAAGTAATTACAATTCCTCATTCACAAATTACCTTGAGTTTAGCGAAATAGCGAGGTTTGCCGAGGTATCGACATTCGCACACATACACATCTTTAGGGTTAATGTCTTCGACAACATTGTTGATGGCTGTTTTTAAAGACATGACTACACATTTACCGCACAGCCGTTCAGCAAGCACTGTGTCGATGAATGGAGTTACAAAAACCTAAAAGAAATAAGTGGATAGGCAGGATTTGTCTCTAGGAATCGAGATAGTAAGAAAAATACCAATTGCCTTACTTCGTTCTCGATAAACTTCCTATTAGCTAAATGCAGAGTTTCGTTTGGCCGATACACCCATTTTCCCCTGACCATCATATCGCCACTGTCCGTTCTATAATAACACTCAATACGACCCTGAAGAAATCCTTTCTAAAATAGTTAACAATTAACATTATTTACTTGAAAATTCGTTCTATGCGAATTATATGCGGTGGTGCTCGTGCATTGTCATCTGTTCGTGTAATATAAGCGTATGATGGAGTATTATATTCGACTCCATCAAAGGTAAGAGAATCCAAATCCACCTCTCCATCCTAGTAAATGAAACACACTTATATAAAGATATTATTATGAAATAACTATTTGAGCCACAGTGAAACAAAACAAAAGTAAAAAATAAATTTAACCTGTTTCTCAATTTCTTGGTCGTTACTTTCACGCCTCTGTATCTCAGCTTCATGGTGCATTTTTGATTTTCGGAATTTCTCAGCCGCTTCCATCACATCCTGGAAAGAAGAAATCCCATGCACAGATGATTATTAATTAGTTGGAGAAAACAGGCAGAATATTTTCAAAATTCATTTACATTCTCATTTGTAGCAAACGCTGTTGAGATAAGCACTCCCTTGCACTGTATATCCCTTTCCTTGACAAACGCTAGTTGTAGTTCAGTGGCATCCTCGAAAAGCTGAAATGCTACAGCAGTCGTAAAATATGCATCGAAATGAATACCACTTTTTTTTATTTTTTGAGCTATATCAATCCTCTAAAACGTTGAACGACGATTTTGTTGAAAATCATGTTACAAATGAAGTAAAAGGCAAAAATGGAAACTTCACAACTGTGAAGGAGCCTGTAAAAACACGGAACTTCCTTTGACAGCCTAAAGGTTGGGATTAAACACATCAAAATTCACGTGTCTCGCCTCGTTTTGTAAGAAACCATTTCGGGATATAATTTAGAGAAAACAACGGCGTTAATACACAAATCCAATAAAGAGATAGAGGTCAAGAGCGCTACAGGTCATTTATTATCTCTAAAGCTAGCTTTTCATATTTATTGCTTCAAATGGGATTTAATTATACCAATAATTTGAACTTTCCAACGAAATAACAAAATGAGTGCTTCAGCTCAGTGTTTCGTTACAGTGAATATGTCACAGACATGTTAATAGCGGCTAGGTGATATCGAAATACAGGCCGAATGAGTCGCTTAATTGACAATAATATAGGCAGAAACGTCTCGAAAACATCTCTCAGGTAATACTTGAAATATGGTATCATTTTGAAATAAGCCAAATGAGCTGGTTTATAAAGATAACTAAAACATGCAGAATTACTGTGTCAAGCAAACAAACTCAGAACGGTCATCATAACAAAGTGTAAGGTACCTTTGAATCGCTCCTACTCAACTCCCGCGCACGGTCGAACAAATCGAAGAAGTCCTTTTGAAACCGATCCAAACGACGATAGCGACCCTTAATTAATGGAAACTCTTCAAGAAAAAGAAACTGATCGGAAAGATAGATTGCTCACTGAAATTACGAACAAGAACAGAGATATCTCCATTCACCGACAACCTTACACGGCACCGAAGAATTTTTTTTCGGTGCCTCCGATTTTCCGTTAACATCTTATTCTCTGTAACAGCATTCGCAATTGAAAATTTTAGCGCTTTTGACCAACTTATCAGATTCGAATAATGGAGTGAAACAAAGCATGAGGTCACTAGTTCTGTGCACTACTCAAACCTTTCGATTCGTTTCAGTTCACGAATGAATTAAGAGAGTAATTAATCAGTTGATGGTTAAATTGAAGTTTGCACAAGAAAACGAAAAAAAATGGAGAACAACATCGTCCAGCAAAAGAGGCATAGATGTAACGCAAAACTCAAAAAAAGATGCACCTTGTCTATATTACGCTTAATTTGATCAAAAGAGAACGGCCATTCATCTGGTGGAATACACCGGGCTTTTAAAAGCTCTGGCAGCTCAGCAAATGAGTCACACCTACATCGACCATTAGAATCCTAAAATATGACAAACATACCATACAATAGTATGAACAGATCCTAAGAGTACAATAGTTAACTGGAATAGTCACCTTTTTACTAAACACGGCTGCAAATATATTAGTAAACATAGTTCGGATCTCAACTTGAACTCGAGGAATACAGTCCTCGGCAGCACCGAGCTCACGTTTCTTCTCCAAAACTAGGCGCTGCAGTCTAACTGCATCCTGTTCATAGACGATTATAGACATAGAAAAGAGACAGCAAGGAAGCCTATAATATGTTAGACCTCACTTTGTAAATATTACTCTCCGGTTCGTTGTATTTGCAAGCGTTCTCAAGCATAAGACACATGTCTGCAACGATGTCGACCCATCTACCGTAACCATGAGCCTGAAGACGTTGCTGGATTCGTTGAAGATCCATGGGCTTCCTGATAACCTCATAGTAATCAGGATACTCCTAAAGTCGACAGCAAAAGTTAACATGCATTTATACGTAAAGTGCTCGTAATATAAATAGGATTCTGTCAGTAGCTTCTCATATTTGCAATTCTAGGAAACGCTAAATTTTTGCAAAAACTACAACGGAAAAACGAAAGTGAGACGAAACTCTTCAACCTCTTTTGTTGGCAATTTAATAAAAGCACTAGCTAGCTTCCTGCCATCTGTATCAGTAGCGTCGCGCACAACGTGGAACAACTTCCACATTTGTTGCTCGTTTGTGGGAAGCCTATAAATCACAGTCATAATAACGAAGAAAAAATGCACGTAATTCTTTCCGAAGACAATACCGTAATTAAAAACATAGTGGGAAACAAAGAGTGTTAAATAGGACTTTAACAATTTTTGTATTCTTGCTTAGCAAACGCCAGGTGTTATTCTGTTTCTTCATTTACGTACAAGCTGACGTTTCGGCGGATTTCGCCTTCCAGAGAGCCTGGAAGGGTTAAGTTGACCGCAATCTACCAAGCCAAACACTTCTACAACCAAACAGAGAAAATGGTAAACCAAGATTTTAATAAGTGTGAAAAGAAGCCATTCTGTGTTCAATGTGACTGGAATCTTGGTTTAACGTCTTCTCTGTTTGGTTACGGAAGTGCTTGGCCGGGTAGATTGCTGTCAACTTCACCTTTCCAGGTGCTGAATAAGACGAAATCTGCCGAAGTGTCAGCTTATGCGTAAATAGGGGAATAAAATAACACCACTTGCTTGCTGAACAAAAATATAAATAACTAATCGACGAATGCCGAAGTTAGCAGAAAATCGGTCGTGGGACTTAAGACTTTAACCTCATTTCTAACACAAATCGTTTTTCTTGCTCAGTATTTAAACTTAGTTATCCTCTAACAGTGTTGCACGAACTGCATACTCTTCAAGAAAACACAATTTTACCTTTCAGCTCATAGCATCATTGTGTAATTCAAAAAATTTATAGCGTAAAGGCGTAAGCGAAGAGAGTGGAAAACGAATAACATGTAAGGCACCTCGCAATAGTGTCTTCAAACTTTCTCTCAGTTTTTGGAGTCCTCCCTCTTTGTTGAGATGTCGAAACAGAATTTCTGCAAAAGAAAAAATTTACGAAAAAAAAGAAAAACGCCACTTAGACCAAACAAGACAATAAACAATCAAAGACTACACTGATTTCGTAAAAACCTGCAGTATAATCGACAAGGAATAGCAGCAGAGACATAACATGTTAAAGATTCGTGCGTTTAGCTAGTGTTAGCTCCACAAAGAACGAAATATACAAAAAAATTCATGCAACAGAATACTTAGACAAGAAAGTGAACGGAGATTTTGTTCACCTAATAGAGGAATTCGATGAATCGTCATCAGAGATACCGCCAGTGCCATTTACAAGACCGTTCGCACATTTCGCTGCAGATCTTAGCGGTTTAGGAAGTTTCGTCTTGAGCCAACTAGATGTAGACATATGTTAATGTAAGGATTGAAATCGTATTGCCACACCTTTAGGTTTAATACGTGCCGCAAATCAACAATGTTAGCTGTCTTATAACAAGCGGCAGAGACAGACCAAAAAAAAAACTCGAAACGAATAGTAATAGAATGGCTGTAAAGAAAAATATGAAGTCACTGCAGCAACACTCACCCAAATTTCTGCTTAAGCGCAAGAGGGCTTTCATAGGGAGCATCCTTATCGTCTGCATGCGCAATATTGACCATACTCAACAGCGTACCAGCATCACGAGAAATTTGAGAATCCGCCTCATTATACCGTCGTGCATTATCAAATAAAACAGTAAACTCCTCCATTAACTGTACAGATGAGTGGTACTGAAAAATAGAGTTGTTAATATGTTTGTTAAACAGCTTCGTAATCTAAGAACATTACCTTATTATTCTCTATCTTTTCCTTAATAGTTTTCAGATCAATAGGACGCTCAATAACTCGGTAATAGTCTGGATATTCTCGCGATGATGGTAGCTCCATGAAAGCGCCAGCCGGCCAATACGTCCCAACCTAACAGCAAATTTGACTGCGCTACCTACTTAGTACATTAGGTAAATTTGAAGGAAGAAGCAGGCAAATGTTAACCTTGTGATTAAAAATGAGATCCCAGAAAATCATCAGTTTTTGACGGAACCTGAGCATGAGCTCATCCATGCTTTTTCTGCCAGGTCGACCAGGTAACGAAACATGCTCTGCGTTCATCCCTGTTGAAATCGATCGCAGCTTCTTTGTCGAACGATATCTCTTCTTTTCCGATGAGACAGAAGTATCCTGAGTAGTGTTGTAATTATCATCTTAACCTTTTTATTTACTGCCTATTCTTTTTAACGGCAGGGTATTTTTCGAAATATAACTATTATAATGCTTGTGATGATGTGAACGCTAAGATTGTCATTATAACTATAGCTTCAGCTTAACTGAGTTCAATGCCGCTCCCCAGATCAATCCCGTTGACCGGTGATTGCTGACGGCAGAGATCGACAGAAATAGCTGAAAGACAGGCGAAACGAAGGACCCGCATGGTGTGGTGGTGAACGCGTTACTCTCCGCAAAGGACAATAGTGCGTTCGTTCCCCACCGCATACACCTACGGTCCGGAGTTTTGCAAATGTCTCAGCATTATAATAGTTGCAATTATCTCCATAAAAAAAGACAAATTACAATGGCTAAAAAACGAACTTTTTCGTCCGAATCGGAATCAATGTCGACTTTATAATTCTTGGGAAATTTCATAGACTTCGAAGGATATTTACACTTTTTGCTGTATAGCTAAAAACGCCTTAATAAGATAAACTCAACTACAAATCAAACATAAAAAGCTGTTGAAAAAACTCAAGAGGTCTATCAGTGATGGAAAAACCAATTCATAAATGATAACAAAAGTCACTGTTTACCGATAGATCTAAGCTTGGTTGCAGCTCACGCGCTTTACGAATCGCAAGATTTTGCAGCTTCTGCGCAGCAATGAAAATATCCGACGTCTCCATGTTGTACTCACAGGCATTTTCGAACATCTGAAAGGCTATTTTTTAATCTAAAAAAATCGAAAATACGACGGAAATTCGAAAATCTCTAGCAAATTAAACCTGGATAAAATCCTTCAAAAGTTCATCGAATGTTTTGTAGCCATTCCTCTTCAATTTCCTGTTTATCATGAATAGAGACACAGGACGGGAGATCTCATCAAAGTAGTCGGGATAATAGCTGGAGGAATTCTGATATATTTGACAAAACAAACCATGCTTGGAAAGAACCACACACCTCCTACTTGGCAGTTCGAGAAACGGATCAGAGAGATTCGCTTCGCGATCTTTATCATTGGGGGCATTTCGGATAGTCCAGTAAAGTTTCCAAAAAGGATCCTGAAAACTTCTGAACTAGCGATGGTACATACTTAGTGCTATAAACAAGGAAATTTCAGCAAACAATAAAAGAAAACTAAAAGCGAACGAACATCGCTTTCTTCAGTATCTTCATCCTCCTCAGAATCCTCAGAAAGTTCAGCAGTACTAGGTAGGGCAGTTTGTGCAAGAAGACCATCCACAATACGACGAATTTTTTCTCGACTAAAGTAACAACATTTAAAACAGACTGAACAAACAAGGCATATAGCGCATAAATACAAAATAAAGACCGACCGCTTTGGATGGACACCTCTCTCGAGAACTTGCACAGACTTCCCTTTGAAGTAATTCATGAGGGCTACAGCATCCTTATAAATTTCGCTTCCCTTACCACTAAACTGCTAAAGAAGAAGCGAACAGATAGAGGAATTTTCCATAAATGAAAAGTTTAAGAAGGAAGAAAAACAGATGCTTTACCTGGGCATTGCGACACAGTACTCGGACGTCCCTCTCAACTTGAGACATTCGCGTGTACGCTCCAGCTCTGGTCTTTTCCGCAATGGTCTTCAAGTCCATAGGATGACAGATCTTTTCGTAATACACAGGGAACTCCTTTAAGGTAAGTATGGATGGAACAGCATACATTCTACAAATACCTCTTAAATGGAAACTTTAATTCTCTACCTCCTTGCTTTGCAACACTCGAAATGGTGGTGAAATAAGACGACCAGTGGAATCAGTTAACTCTAAAATCCCGCACAGAATGTCTTCTACCATTTCATTATCCAACTCATCAGAAGACGCAGAAGATGACGCTCGAGAGCTAGGTGCAGGCGAAATTGATCTAAATTTACCACCTTAATAAAAAATGTCATCTATGGCGCAGTCTATCCTTCACTTACAACCAATAATTTAAATGCGAAAATAAAAACGTACCTCGTTGAACCCGACGGAGTATCACTGTCGGAACCTGACGGATCTTCGTAAGATGCATCCAGTGGTTCGCCCTTCCTAATCTTTTCTTTGGCATCTCGATATATTTCAAGCAGTTCAATGGCTGCTTTGTATTCTTCAGACTCCTCCTTGAAAAATACATCTCATACAACCCATTCGGCTAATAAAGTTAAGGTAAACCAATGGGTACAATGATATAGAAAAGACATCTACTAACTTTCTGCTTGTGAAAGGTTTATTTACAGATATATGAAAAAGGAAAGCAAGGGCTTAATTCCATCTAAAAAAAACCTTGTAATAGTTCCTTGTATTGTCTACAAGGAGTTCGAAGTCCTCACAAAATTCTTCGAACGACTGATATTCCTCGGTTTTCAGCTTTTGCTGAATTCTTGTAAAATCTATAGGAGATTTTACCTGCTTGTAGTAGTCAGGCTCTGCCCTAGAACAACCTAACATGAGAAAAAAGCATACAATGGCAATTTCCGATATTTTAACGGCATTATATAACTACCAGTCATACCTCCGAGAGGGAGTGCGTACAAATTTGTCAGACAGCAGCTTGTTGTCACTATCAGTATGTTGTCTCAATACATCAAAAACTCCCTGAGCTTTGCGATTCTAAAGGTAAAAGAACCATGGCAAACATGACTTGAACAGACAAAAACACGAACTTCAAAAAACTTGATGAAAGAAGGAGCTGAATAGCTGCAAACTGGCACATTTGGTCTGTATAGAAAAGGCTAGATTTCAAATAAATACTTGAACGCTCCGCCCTCGCTGGTTGTGCGGTCCCCATGATATTCTCCATTTATCAAAGTTTTGCTGGTTAAGCTATTGTGGTCCCTAGAGTCCTTGGGTTAGCTTAGCCAAAATATCCCACAGGTCATCATCACCACAGGAATTCGCCGTCCTTGTGGATCAGAAGGAGATTTGCCAACGTGCGACTAGCCTGATACTAGAACGGTGGTGGATCCTAGTACTAGTTTACTTTTAGCTGCGCTTCCTAATGGAAACACCGAACTCCTGTTTGGGAGACCCTGCCAGGAGAGGGAGGGGAGAGATGAATCCCACTGCTATACATCGCAGCCCGACACGCAGGAACGCCTCCCAGCCACGATGGAGCGGTAAACTGTTGGGAGATGAATTGAACAAAAAAGGCAAAATATTACATGTACAAGAAATTCAATGAAAAAATGTTCGGAAGCAGGAAAAAACCACTTTTCTGGAAAGACTAACAAAAGAAAGCAGAACAAAGAGCAAAGAAAAAAGGGAACCAGTGCCTCACCTCCTGAGATATTCGCTCCTTCTCCTTGGCAGTGATTCGACCTCTCCTCCTCTTCAGGGCAGGTGTCCCGTCTGATGGCGAGTTCTCCGCAGCGTCTTCCGAGCGCTTCCTCTTCGTGCTCATCTCGAACTGCCCAAAACAACAGCAAATTCCTTCATGAAATCCCTGCCTCGACGAGGAAACACGACACGCTACGTGACAACCACTAGATCAGTCCTAGCAATGACAAACGGAACCACGGTATTTCTTAGACTTGTTCTAAAAGATTGGACTTTACGAAGCCAATTTGCAAATGATTCTAAAGTGGCAATAATGGGCAAATATTATGTCTACAACTTCAAAACTCGACCGCAGTTACCATTAATCGTAGACGAAGGCGTTTTTTCTCAATCGGAAACATTTAAAATGATACTGTTGCAGATAACAGACATGGAACATAGCACTGAGCGCTACTCCGCAAAACGCTGCAGCCCGGAAACGAGCCCATGCAAGTATGACATCAAATGATCGGAAATCAACAGGGCACTGCACCACAGCACCATTTCCATTACAGATTAGTACGTACTGCTAACTGCCACTTGTGGGAGCCGTGGTTCTGCAGTTGCGAAGAATTTGAATCCGTAACGACGGACGGTGAACGCGCTGCGACGCCGCGACACGCGGGCGACGAATCAGTGGGACGGGGCACGGCGGCAGAGAGCACGTGGATCGCGGAGACGGCGATGCCGTCGACCGCACGCGCGCCGACGTTGACCCAGCGGCCGGCTTGACAGTCAATAAATCGATTCTGCCGGCCAGTTCCCACCGAAGAACATCCGCATCGGCTCAAATAAATGCCAAACTCATTACTGTCATAGCCGCATTGTCCCGCATCTGTTCGCTGTTCATGAGCAAATACAATGATGCATCCTTGATTCCTGAAGATCAACACGTCTCCATAGTTGTTTTCATCTCTGAGGGAGGTTAGTCGATTTATTTTTTTTATCAACAAAGAAGAGTAGATCCTTAGCGTTAGGATATGCTGCTAGTCGAACGTTACTCATTCCGTATGAATATGTCGCAATGGATAGGCGCGCTTGCAGCGCTGGCGCACGGATTGTGCATTGGAGCGCGTTAGGGCTCTCGGCATCTGGAATGGAAAACATTTGGTTGGTTTGTGCGTCGGTGAGATGCACATTTCGTGAATGTATTCGAGAGGTTTGTATGAAAGGACGGAAGAGAAGATGTTGTAGTACAGTCTGCTATGTTATTGCACCATTAAGTCGTTCATTAGAAGCTTACGAAGAGGAGGGTCTTCACTTCAATGCATGCACACCGACATCACCGCCAGTAACAGCGCTTCTTGTGTCCATACGAAGAGCTGATATTGGGGGAAACCAGTCCACTGAAGGAGAGCCTAACTTCTGACTCTTAAGACATTTAACCCACTCGCGACGTTGTGGACACTATAGTGACCATTTTCGGTCCAGTGGATTTCACAAGTTGTATGTTCAGTATATCCATACCGTGTATAGTCAGTACCTAATCGAAAGCAGATCAAAGCAGGAGTGGTGAGAGCAGAAGAGCCATTCCCTACGCTTAAAGATTTCTAAAGAACCTTCTTATTGGAAAAGTTTCATTGACCGATAAGTTGACAAACAACTGACTGCTACTTCATTTTAATCACTATGGTCACTGTATGGAATTTGGGGCTGCAAAAATACACTGGACTAGTCTCGACATAGGGTGCAAAACATTTCCAAGTGCTGACAACAATGTATTTGCATAATGAACTGTAGTACTACACAGTACATCATACATACCATTCGTACCCATAGGACGACAGGGCAAAGTCTCTTCTAGAAATTTCATTTGGAGAGCCTTTCTAAACGGCGCATGTCCGCTATGGGTTAAGCTATAAGCGATACTCTTCGTGTATGCTTTCGTACAGTTCTACTGAAATTTAGATATCAAAGATATTCGCGAAGAAGGCGAATTTTCAAAGAAAGGTGAATAAATGAAAGTGAAAGCTGAAAAAAAGGATAAAGCTCTTGGCATTGATCTATCCCTGAGGGTTGCGCCATGCCCCCGACTTCACTATGCATCGTTAGAGGTGATGTAATGCATATCTTAGCTTTACAATGACTCGCAGTGAGCTACTGATGTGTCGAGCCAATGCTGCTATCCTCCCAGACAAGTCTGGTACTAATTTGCCGACCCCGGAGAGATGAAGGGCTTGGTGGACCTGGGACACGGGTATCGATCCGCCGTGCGTTGGAGGGCGCCCCCGACCACTGCGCCACGCACGCCCTTCATATCAATGTCATTCATGTTCTACATATTCTACATATTCTATATAGAACGAAAGTCTCTACAGTGTTGCCATGTTCATAACCTCTCAAATCCTCTAGTTATTGAATAATTACGTTTTTATTTCCGAAAAGCCGACAAGCCCAGAGCCGACGAAAAATTGCGCTTATCGCGAATGGGTTAATATGATGTGTTTATGCGAAAGCTTATGATGGAAAAAAGTGGCAGTGCTGCAGCCGTTATTCTGTACCCCTTCAGTTAATCGTGAAACTCATGCTCTATTGGTTATGATTTTATTCTGTTTACGTTGCTTTAAGGTGAATTTTCTTTACAGATGGAGGCGAAGCGTATCAGACTTGATTGCGGAGTATCCGACTCGAGTAATGAGTGCTCAAATCGTACAGAAGAGGCCTCTTCGCATTGTATCAGTGAAATGACGCTGGATGAGTTAAGCTCCCAGGATCCACTAGTCATAGTGCAGGCCTTGACTCGACTAAAATCATCGCTGAGAAGTAAAGCCGCTGTCGAGCAATTTATGAATGAGCGGACGTCGGAGCATTTCTCGCTAGTTGTTGAACTACTCGTTAAATCTGCTACTGACATTGGCAACAAGCCGTTAGTAGCTAATACTGTTTAGAACCTTTACAATATTCAAGTGCATGGCACATTGTGAACTATTAGTCTTCGAGGTTTTCTTTTTTCTTGTTTTGAAAAGCACCGAAATTTTTTTCTTTTCAGAGAAGTATGGATGGCTGTACTGAAAGAGTCGATAAGTGTGGTCGCGAATTGCTGCAACTATTCGGTTACAGCTTGTTTAAAAATGGCGGCACAGAGAACATCATTCCCCCACATTGCAGGTGCTTTTACACACACATATCTTCTCGAACAGTAAGTAACATTCAAACGTAAACGTTCTAATAGATAGTACTGCAGACTTTTCATGAAGCCCCAGCACATCCATTTTTTCCCTTACATTGTTTTTCAAAATGTTGAAGTTCTCGGCGTTGATCAATCCCTGATGGATGCGCAATGCATTCAACTTCTTTAAGTATCGATGGAGGTGACTGAATGCATATCTGGCCTTTACAATGACTCGCGATGGCCTACGATGAGCCAGTGCTGCTATCCTCCCAGACAAGACAAACCAGACAACCAGACAGTACTCCCAAAGACACCTCTAACCACGCCACTGCGGCACACACGTGGAATCGATCCACGCGCCCATGGTCCACCAAGCCTTCCATCCCTCTGGGGTCGGCAAATTGGTACCAGACTTGTCTAGGAGGAGAGCAGCACTGGCTCGACACATTGGTAGGCTACCGTGAGTCATTGTAAAGGCCAGATATGCATTCAATCACTTCCAATGATGCCTAATGAAGTCGAATGCATGGCACATCCCTAAAGGGATTGATCAACGCCGAAAGCTTTATCCTTTTATCCGTTTACATCGTTTTTTATTTTTGTACGACCCGTCGTCTCGTCTGTTGTGCAGATGCCAGCACTTCTTACATTCGAATCGTTTCCTCGCTCCTACTATCCACGAGGATCTTCCAATTTTTATGTGTGGCTTCGGCTACTACTTGAGGATTTTTATTTCGTCTTGAATGTCGTAGAATGCTGGTCGAGTCGATTCCTTCTGGAGTCCTGAGATAACCGCACTGGAGCGTTCCCAGTTGGATTGTAGAGTGATTTTTCTCGGACAAGTCCGCTACCAATTCCCGACCCCGAATGGATGGTTAGTCTAGAACGGAATCGAACTAGTATCATGCTCGTGATGATCGACATCACTACCACTCTGTTAGTCCATGCCTAATATGAGGTAGAGTTCCTTTATATGTCAGAGACGAGTGCACCAGCTCGACCACTCTTGTACTGGTGTGGTTCATGTCACTGTTCCTTTTATGTACTTCTGTCAGCAACTAAGCTGGCCAACACCTTATAACTTACATTAACTCTCTGCAAAAAAATAACTTGTAGTTGGCCGCAAGAATTTCTAAGGACCTTCCGTACACTCCAGTTCTAGTTCCAGCTTAGCGACATTATTACCCATTCAGATAGCGTATTGAAGTATTACGCATCAGTGAGAAGATAGTTCTAATGATATCTTTTCTAACTGAAGTCGGTCAAAGGTGATGCGAAGCTGATTCTTTGCACCCCAGCAGTCTATTAAAGTTAAGTTAGAGTATGGCCGCATTAAGCCACTATTGTCTTACTTAGAAGGCATTTTAGAATTCGATAATGCCTAAAAAATCCTTATGTTACCCAATTCTACTAAACTTGGAGCCGATCTACTTTATACAGTAAAAATGTACCTGGTTATGCGTATTTCTGTCGTCTGCTTATATAGTTGACCTCCATCTATTATCATTGTTTTATGTGATTGAGAATAATAGGGTTTGTGGTTCGTTGAGCGCACTTAATACAGGTCGTACGCTATACAGTCCTGGATTTTGAGGATCCCGACTGCTTTCAATGTGGTCGCTTTTACTATTAAAGTGGTCATAATTAAGGATTGCTCTTACTGCATACTAGATGTTTATTGTATGTGTGAGGACACGCGGTGCTTACAGACGCGCCACAATAAACATGTCGTTGGCTCGATCCCGCACCCCAGCTCCCTAACTCTTCCTTTTCTCCGGGTTCGGCTAATTTTTACCAAACTTGTCTGGAAGGATAATACCACCGACTTTAGACATCAGTAGGCCAACGCAAAACTTTTATGTAGGCCAGATTTGCGTTCATTCATCACCTCCAGCGATACTTGGTGAAGTAGAATACATGATGCATTGCTCAGAGATTGATCAACCTCGGAGACATCGTTTATATAAACATGCCAACAGTGTTCACATTTTTACATGATTTTATCAACTTCGTCATGCAGGTTATCAGTGAAGGGATACGTATTTTCACTTAGTTGATAAAGATCAACCATGCTTCTCTCCCTTAGTGCACTATATAGCGCAGGGTTGATGGCTTTTGCCAACGGTTGCTTTTCAGACGACCCACTAGTATTTATATACGTGAAGGTCCGCGATACGTGAAATATATAAGATACGTGAAAAAATCCGAATATTTTAATGTTTGGTTAAGGTTTTTCAGTAGGTTATTCATCTTCAGAAGTGTACTATTTAGAATGTTCATCACAAACAGCTTGTTTTTACATCATACCTTATGAGATATTTTTAAGCCGCTATGAGTCAAATTAAGAGGCGTGTGTGGTGCAGTGGTCAGAGGCGCCCTGCAACACTTAGGATCGATCCCGCATCCTTGACTCATCAAGCTTTCCATCCTTCGGGGGTCGGCAAATTGGTACCAAACTTGTCTGGGAAGAGAACTGCACTAGCTGCATACATCGGTAGGCCATCGGGAGAAACTGTAAAGGCCAGGTATGCATTCAATCACCTCCAATATGCTTAATTAAGTCCAATGCATGGCGCATCCCTCCGTGATTGATTAACTCTGAGAGCTTTATTCTTATCCTTTGTGAGTCAAATTGTCCTATGCATACCGTATGCATTCTTTTTATTACTGCAGGAGAAACACAGAGAATCCAATGTGATTCATCTAACCTATTCGAGAAAGCGCAATTTTCTGCGGTTACGGAAATGATCCCAATATTGCATTTGTGAAAGCATTCTTTACAATACGTTGTCGTCCTCATAGTACGAGCTATATCCTGACGAAGTCATGACTTGCTTGAAATGTTATCCAAAGCAATACAACAACGAAATTCACAACGTTTCGAACATGACCACTTGCCAGTCTTGAAAACTTCATTCAAAAAAAGAAAGCTGCTCTTTATTCGTAGTCAGCGACAGTGGCAACCTCGATGTGCTCAAATCTGGGGTGTCCCTCAGTACAACAAAAACAGAGTTGCCTACAGCTTTAGTAGCACTGTTGAAGGAAAAAATGCCACAAGGGTAGGAGACCATTTTTGGCTACTACTTGGGATATCCTAGCAAAGCTACATCGGGTTTGAAGAAAAAACAATGGCTCAATAAGGAATCAGCCAGCCTTGGCACACCTCACATTAGGTGCCTCTCTCTATTTTCAAGATGTGAAGCAACCAGTAACAGGCGACCGAAACTCAGTTTTCACACGATGTCATGGGAACCGAATCACGTGACACTCACAAGATAGTTCTCGATATTCTTATTGAGCAAACGCGAGTTGTTAATTTATCCTTTACTCCGTCAAAGCTGACGTTTCGGCAGTATCGGCTTCCCAGCACCGAAGGCAATGGAATGAAGAATAAGGTAAGACCTCGTGTTTGCTCAACAGGAATATCGAGAACTATTTGACCCAGGTTAATAGAAAGTCGATCGTGGGAATTACTCACAAGATAATATTTTTCAACAGTTTGCAACATCGCAGTTAACCAAACCGAACAGTTGTTCTGTGACCTCTGAAGGTCAAGCTTACATCAGCTTTGACCTCTTCATCCTACAGAAAACCAGTAGCTAGACCGAAATTATCCAACTAAATAATGGAGTCTCTATTATCGATCTAGATAAGGTTCCATTACGAAATGTCTGTGACGTAGGCAGTATTGTTCATCTGTCCGTTAGTCATGACCCTAATTTATACCAGGCCCATCGCCTAGCCCGTCATACCCGAGTATCAGCGTCGAAAATAATAGTCACCGAACCACCAACTCATAGAAACAGAATCGTCTACGGCATGACCGTTCTGTGCGAGACGTCTTCCAACCATTTTCGTCTTTGCCGCCGACACTGATTTTTCTTCTCGCAAATCACAAGAGGTCTGATGGAGGACATTGATCCACTCGATAAAGGCCTCAAAAAGTGTGAAAAATGTTCCTAGTGAGTAAGTTCGGAGAGCATTCATCGCTACCAGGCTGGTTGGGAGCTTTAGACAACTAAAGTTCTCTCAACTCCAACAAAGATCGCAGGTTTGCTAATCGCTACCAACCAGAAGTTTCTGGAGAACTTGTAATAATAGCACGATGAAAGAACTTAGGTAGAAAATCGAATAAGATGGCAGTAGCTTATAAAACACATAGGGTAATATGATCTCGCCATGGATGTTCCTCCAAAGTGTGGGTATCGGAACAATCGCTAACGAAATTTCTCGAATAGGTTGAAATGAGTATACGAATAAATGGATTTCTGTTAGACACACTTTTTGACGCGAAGCGACTGGAAAACGTGTGGGGACTCTCAGTGTTCATGAAAATATATGGTCGAAGGATTTAGATGCCCAAGTCAAGTCAAAAACTTTTTCTTTCTGAAAGAGAACTATTCAAAATTTTAGCCATTCGAAAATCGAGTAAGAAAGTATTCCTTCCCCTCAATCTATTTGAACTATGAGCAAGGCATTCCCTCAAATGAGTGGATGACTCAATCCTAGAGGAAGAGTTTCAGGTTCTTGAATAGGCAATAGTTTTTAGGGAATATGTCAAGTAAATGGAGTTTCTGAGATGCAGATTAGTATCCCGGCTCAACCTGATTCTCTAACACACCTAACAGATATCACGCTTGATCTTTCCAGTTGAAAGACAAGCGCCGTTAAGAAGGCAGTAGGAAAATGCAATACAGGCATAGCTTTCAGTCTATGTCTAAGTGAAAACTGAAACAGTAAGCATGTCTATGAAAACATTTTAAGCGAAGGATGGAAAATTCTTCGAAAGATCTAAATTTTTCTACCTACTAAGCGGATTTCACGTACGTTTTTCACCTACGTTACATGACTCGTCATCACGTCTACTGTACGGGTTCCACCACCTCTTGCATTCCATTAGTTTTCCTCGCGTTCATCGTATGCAAAGGTCTACGATCATTTCGCACGTCGTTTCGGCCCGTGCTTGAGGATTTCGTCTCCTCTACGAACGTCGTAGAAGCTGGCCAATTCGGTCGTCCTTTTAATCTTATCTTAAAGGTAGCCGAAATAAGACCTTCCCACATATATTGGAGGAGAGCATTGGTGAGAGGTCGAACTAGTACCTTGCTTTCTGATGGACTGCACCACGAGCCACTATGCTCCCACTGCGCCGCTCAACTGTGACAGATCTACTCCGCTGAGCTTCGCGATGGAAAGGTTTAGCTTCTTGGCAACTCAACTTGAGACGCTAAACAGTTGATAATTGCGTGGTGTAGTAAAATGTGAAGAACATATACTTTCGTTAAAAGGACAAAGGATAAAGCTCTAGGCGTTGATCAATTCCTAAGGGATGCGCCATGCATTCAACTTCATTAAAAACCGTTAGAGGTGATTGAATGCATATCGGGCTTATGCAAGAATCGCGCGGTACTAATTTGCCGACCCCGGAGGTATGGAGGGCTTTGTGAGTCTTTCGCGCTGGGGTCGAGCCTATGTGTATTGCGGGGCGCCTCCGACCACTCCGCAACGCGCGTCCTTGCTTTCGTTAATATTATTAGAATACATGAGAAGCAAACGAAGGAGATTTCTCGTTGCAGTGCGCATTTTCGAGAGTGCAACTGTGAGAAAAGAATGCAAAACATCGTTGGCTCGTCTTATCGCTAACATGTGTTGGCACAAGGTAGGCGTATTTCTACTATTTACACCATGTTACTATAATTGTTAGCAAATTGAATTTAGAACTTGCATGTGTTTAAGTCGTTAACAATTCCTATCTGGAAAAGTTTTAAATTATGAACAGTCGTTCTTCGGCATAAAACTAAAAAACGAGCTAATTCTGGGGTGTCATTTTCGAATTTGGATTTGATCATGCAATTATCCTGTCCAGGAGCCTGCTTTATGCATCGCCTCAAATCCATCTCTCGTCGACCGGCTGGTACTAATGCTTGAAGCCGATGCTAATACTGCTACGCAAGCTCTTCGTGCAATTCGAGGTCTCATCGCTAGCACTTGTTTTAGGGTACGGAACTACTTTTCATAGTAACACTTTAATTGTAATGCATGAAAGACTATTGAAAATTGCGAATCTGAATGGCTTAAACAAACATAAATCCTATCTGAGCACCTCCATGCCGCATGTCAAGGCTACCTCATAGAATTTGTTCGCACAAGGATAAGGAAGGTATCACACTTTCCTACGAAAGCCTTCATTTCCACTTTTTTTTTGGAGGGTCTCAGCGCATCACGCTTTTTACCAAAGACTATGGTTGGGATAGGGCAAAGAAATGTAGTAGAGGTTACATAGAATATACGACACTTAGACATGTCTACGTCTTTATGACGTTAACCTTCGACTCTGGCTATTCAACTGCTTAAAACAACTATAAGATGTGCTATGTTTCTCTTTAAGTTGCCTTATCAATGGGGATCCCAAATGGTTTGCTTGATTCGACAATACGATACCGTCAACACCGACCATTTCCGTCCTACATGATCTCTGTGTTCAGTAGGATACTTGGTTACTTGGACGGTCCGTCTTCACGGGTTGCGTAAGCCCCAGCGCATTTGCCATTCGTTTATTTTCTTCGCAGTCGTCGTTCGTGGTGGTGGTTTTATTCGAGCATGGTGGTGCGTGCGAGTATTATACAGTGATCTGTAAGATAACTGCACTTCACTAGGTCCAAATTACGAAATCGTAGTTTTCAAGTATGATCTGTGAGCGGGTGTCCACATTTCTGTGGAACATGAAGCGTAACTCCTATAACGATGAGGCACAACCTTTTTCAAATTGCAAAACAAAGTGTGACTCAGTCTTTTAATCACTGGCGACGACTAGTGGATGAAGGCCTTAAACCCACTTGCAAGCTTCGATGCGTCTCCCCGCACAAAGTGGACACACACTAGCCAACTGGTGTTTTGCGTCGAATACTGGGAGCTTTTTAGGTCTATTGTGATCAATAGGATAAATTTTAAAAACCATATCCGACTAACACACTAAGGAGAATGTGTGTTCGGCTCTACATGCCCTTCTTGCAAACGAGTCCCAAAAGTTTTAAAAGACAAAACTTGAAAGTTACTTTCTAAGATAGCGTTGTGCCGTCAATGTGCTATGCCAGCCATGCGGACGCCAAAACTGTCCTGCAGCAGTTATCTATGTAGTGAGAACTGCCCTGAAGAGAACGGTTAATTTGAGCTGGAGAAGTCCTCCGCGTCCATGATACAGGTCTCCCACTTACTTGTTTGGCTCGTTCTGGAATCACCTTGTATTCAGTTGAATCACTTATAATTTAGTAAGTAATGTGCACTCGATGAGTTATTTAAACTGAGGTTCCTTCACCTCAATCTGCACTAATTGAATCGATTAACCGAAAAGGTCCAGTAGGGAACACCCCGTTAACTGTGTACGCTTCATCCCGAATTCCGAACATGTGGAATTTTCCGCTTACTGTTATTTCTATAGTGAAAGGATGGTATTACTAGGGATTTGATGTGGAGAGCTGTAAACTTCAGTTGGTTTAAAGGAACTTTTAACTGTGACCTAGAATGTCGCATTGGTATCAACGTTGGAGACATATTTTTGACCCATAAAATCAAATTTATCCACAATGCAAAAACCCATAAACCAAACAGATAAATAAGGAATGTAAATCGAAACGTATTTAAAGTGTAAAGGTCGAACTTTAGACAGGTGCGTGTACGGCAAATATCCAAGACTTACAAATTACGGCTTTGATTTCCATGATTAAATATATGGAAATACGATAAGACATTTACACGACAAAGTAGAACGGAATCCAAGAAACGATGGTTAGCAATTGGAACGTTTCGACAGCTCTCTAGCAGTTCTTCTTGGGTTGGAAGATATGACCACTGGTATGACACGGAGGATTAGCATAATGAGGCTGATGCGTCGGCTGTGGTTTATCGTGGTAATGTCTCACAGCACTTGTTGGATACGACTTCTCCATCTGTTGAAGAAATCAAGTTAAGAAAAATGCTGAAATTCGGAGAAAAAACATACTTGCGCCGGTAAACTGCTGTCCTTAACCGTCACCTCGCGACCGGCTTCATCTGAACTCTCTGAAGAAGTCCGTTCCGTCTCCGATTGGCGACGATCCTAGAAAATTATGTTCGTATAAATTTCGGAACAATAATATTTCTACTAACACAAAGATATTTACTTTCTTGTTCACAATCCGACGTCCACCAACACGCTCTGCTGGAAGGTGTCCCGCTTTCATCTCGTCTTCTGCCATTACAGACATGACACTAGATTTTCTGGCGATCTGTATAAACTGTATGATTAGATGCAGGGAAATCCAAAAATCAGTTGGTTGGCCTACGTCAACAAGAGTACTTGTAAACATTAGATGAAGAGATTTTCTTCGTATTTTTGTTGAGCAAACGCGAGGTGTTATTATTCTTTGTTCACGATTAAGCTGACGTTTCGGCGGATTTCGCCTTCCTCAGAGCCGCTTCCTATGAGGTTTCCACTAAGTATGTCACGTAGAGACCAACCGCACAGAAATCACGTGGAAGTATAATTATATACTATATTATATTATATATACACATTATACTTCCACGTGATTTCTGTGCGGTTGGTCTCTACATGACATACTTAGTGGAAACCTCATAGAAAGCGGCTCTGAAGAAGGCGAAATCCGCCGAAACGTCAGTTTAATCGTGAACAAAGAATAGTAACACCTCGCGTTTGCTCAACAAAAATACGAAGAAAATCACTTGATCAATGCCGAGGTTAATAGAAAGTCGGTCGTGGCAGTTACTGCAAGATGTACCAATTAGATGAAGAATTTTGTTAGAGATGGCAGAGCGAAAAACGATAATGGACGATCTACTCGATACGTAACGCGCCAATCGTGCACACAAGTACTGATGGACCCACAATCCAGAAGCGGACAATTTCGCCTGGGTCTGATTAGTTGCAGTGCTCTACGACCACTACGCTACGAAGGACAACGGCTACAGAAAGGTTCCCTTTTGACCAGGAAAATTGACACCATCAATGACGTTGTAGTA
Source organism: Angiostrongylus costaricensis (assembly GCA_900624975.1). Lineage (NCBI taxonomy): Eukaryota > Metazoa > Nematoda > Chromadorea > Rhabditida > Metastrongylidae > Angiostrongylus > Angiostrongylus costaricensis. Next base: position 32,308 of record UYYA01004286.1, read on the forward strand.
GGTTGTTAATCTTATTGTGTAACTAGAAAAAATAACCGAGTCAATGTACGAAAGTCTGCCAACTGGATGTAGGGAAACTTTCAGTTAAGGGATATTGCATGGAAATGGTACGTATAAGGACTGGGTAACATCTTCGAGGAAACCACCACGGAATGGGATCGAACGTTGTCCAGAGGTAGATGGTGAGCCATATGAGCCATCTGAACCATCTTCGTCTACCGACAACGTTAGTTGCAGTTCGAGGTGTCCACCAAAGGAGGTGTTATCTGCACCTGAGTGATAGGCGGTTTCATCAGGTGACGGTGGCAGATTGTTTGCGAACCGTGGGGTGAGCGTGCAGGGGTAGACGACAAGGGCAGTGACGCAGAGGAATCATGTGAGTCCAGGACGTGCCCATGTTGGACAGGGCGCTTAGAGCAATGGAGGGGTGCAGAGAGCGTTGGTAGTTGTAGAGGGTTGGTTTGGTGTAGAATCGAGAAGGAGTTCAGCACCTTGCCTCGGTGGTGCTCGGTAATCGCTCAGTTCGTGTTTACGTTTCCAAATTCGATCGATGAAATCTGGTGTTGCTTGCTGGGTGGGGTTTTGCAGTGTGGACAGAAACATATGTTTCTCATTTCAGGTCGTACTACTATCAAATGCTGGTTTTCATTTGGGAATGATGCTTACTAGTAGGAGAAATAGTGGTGATGTGGTGGAAGCTCTGACTGCACTTGCACGTAAACGAGTTAGAGATACTGGTAGGCAGGTAGCAGAAAGGTAAGTCGAAAAGAGAAGGAAAAGTGATGAGGAGAAGGCAATTATACGAAATTGAAGAGTGATATGTTATAATCAGGTTATACAGGCGACGTCCGTACTTACTCAAAGAAAAGGTTGTTTAGTACTGGTGAAAATCAGATGGAAAAAAAGAGGAAAAAATAATGAGGAGAAGGTAACTACACGAAATCGAACAGTGGTGTGCTTTAACCTTATTCTACGTCCGTTCTTACTCAATGAAAGGATAATTCAGTGCTAGCGAAGATTTAGAGACTTGGGGAATTTAGTTTATGGACAGGGATAGCGGACAAAGCTTCCGGCGTTGACCAATGGCTTAAGAATTCACCATGCTTTCGACTTCATCAGGTTTCGCAGAGGTGATTGAATGCATATCTGGCTTATACAATGACATTTAGTGGCCTACCAATCTATTAAACCAGCGCTACTACTGATTTATTGATCCCGGAATGTTTAGGATCGTTTAGATTGGCACGCGTAATCGAACCAACGACCACGTGTTTAGTGTAGGGTAGTTACCTCTTTCCATTGCGCTACATGCTTCCCCAAAATTTATCTTATGAACAATACATTGGACAAATGATTCCTTTTGATTGGTCGTCCACATGTTGTAATAATGGTAGCGTAGTAGGTAGTAATAGAGAATCCTGGATCGAGCTCAAGTTTCGTTAAAATCTTAATGTTAAAGATATTTGCATTCCAAAGAAAACCTAGAAATTTTTTTGACGGAAAGAAGTATTTGGAGTGGCAAAGTCAATGCCTATTGACAGAAATCAAATCATGGGGCGGATAGCACAGTGGTGGTGATGTCTGTCATCACGAGCATGGTGCCAGTTCGATTCTGCTCCTGGTCAATCAATCCTCTTGTCCCTCCGTTGTCGGAAATTGATATCGGACTTCGGGCAAAAGTCACTCTCTGTAATCCAATTGGGACGCTCCAGCCCATCTATATCAAGACTCCAGGGAAAGTCGACTCGACTAGAATACTACAACATTCAAGGTGAAATGAAAATCCTCGAGCAGCAACGGAAGTCACACGTAAAAGTTCGAAGATCTTCGTGCATAATGGATGAGAAGAAGCGAATCGAGTGTGGGAAGTGTTGGAATCCATACAATAGACGTGAAGACGGGTTATATAAAAATAAAAATTAAAAAAAGCAGGCGGAACAGATCCACTCAACAAGTGGCTTTATTAAGAGTAAAAATTTCCATATAGATCTAGTACAGGCTTTTTTTAGTCAATGGGAGTGTGTTACAGTGACTGTGCTGAACGCCTGCTTGAACTGTTCTTTGACGACGAAGTATATGGAGCAAAGGAACTGGTTTTGATGCTGTGTAAGGGTTCAGCGGATATAAGAGACAGGTGTGTTCCATCTAAGTGCATTAAAAATGGGACCTCTAATTTAATTTTATATTAAAAATATGGAAGAAAACTAGTCAAAAACATGAAAACATTTGAAAAAATTCTACTGAGCTGCCTTTTTAATCTTACCTAATCACGGTAGCTTTTGATCAAATTAAGGATGGGTGAAGCTCGTGCAATTCAGAGGATTGTTGAATCGGCTAATGATAGCATCTCCAACTGTAAACTCCTGACTGCTTTTGCCCAGGTACGCATTTGCACGTTCCATAGGTCCTTGTCAAATTTTATGAGTTAGGTCATCTGCATAAAAATTTTGCGAATTAAGGTGTGTAAAACTTCTGAAAGCTGCCTTAGCAGTAGTTTCGAATTATAAATAGGTAGTTTTGTAACAGTTCCGGTCACTGAGTTTAATACATACGCTTCGTGATCTAATGATAAAGACTATGACCTGTGGAACTCTCAGCAACATACATATTGGAACTCATGCAGGAACAAGGTTGTCGGCCGTATTTCTTGTACCTCAATATTAAGAAGGTCGCCTTATTGGAAAGTCTTGTTATCGACACTTATTTGAATGATTACCTATAGAGAAAAGACTGCCTGTAGTGCATTGGGCCAACGAATTGTTATCGGTATGGTTCTAGTGATTTGCTGATGTTTCATCGAAGGTCAAAAATTCAGGATTAGTTCTTAACACAACGTGATTCCACTACCTCTGTATTTAGTTTCGCTTACAACTTGTCAACCGATGCTCTTAAGGCCTGTGTTCAAGGACAATCGTGCATATGGCAGTAGAAGTTCAATGTAGGCGGCGCGTTGCTCGTTTAGCGATATTCTTTCCTGAAAAAGTCCACTGTAATACGTCCTCAGGTGGCCATCCATAAACAATCGCCAAATCTTATATATCGGTGGAGGGATTGCCTCCATGCGACTAAATTTCCTTTAGTAGGTCTGCAATTCCTGGTTTAAGTTTAATCTTATCCAGGCTTCTCTTACTTTCAAGATGGAAATCTTGAACTCCTACACCCACCTGCGAGTGATCCTCTACGTGTATGAATACTGTGTGAATACCCCGCTGTATACCGCTATTTACCGCACTTCGGTGGCCAGTCATTATAAGGGACTAATCATTTGTTAACAAAATTGTTCATTTTTTTAGCTCAGTGTGTGCTTATAGGAAGCATGGGGACGTGCTGATCTCCGCGAATCAGGTGCTCTCGATTTCCTCATCTCTCGTCTGTCTTCAATTGATTTCCGTTCAAAAGATCGTCTTGCGATTGTACAACCGCTTCATCACTTCGTGCATGATATTAATGGTATTGTATAATTGAATTATACATTTTTTTGCAAGCTTTTCGAGAAAAAATAGTATAGTTGTTACACTTCCGCTACCTGTGTGCCTTCATTGGATCAAACAGAAATTATTAGCAGAAAAGCGATATGTTAAGTTAAATTGTTTATTGGAAACATTCAAATAATCGCAGCAATACATTCACCGCGAACATATTTATATAACTGCAGCATTATATTCAACTTTCAAGTAGAGAACAAATATCGAGCGCTTGTGGCGCAGTGGTCCGAGGCGCCCAAGAACACACACATGGAATTGATCCCCGCGACTGTGGATCACCAGGGCTTCCAGGGGTTGGCAGATTATACCAGACTTGTTTGAGAGAATAGCAGCACTGGTTCGATACACCGGTAGGCCACCGTGAGTCATTTTAAACTCCAGATATGAATTCAATCACCCCTTAATGAAGTCGAATGCAGGACGCATCCCTCAGAGATTGATCAACGCGGAGGGCTTTTTTAGAGCTTTTAAAGCAGAAAGCAAGAGTCACTCTTGTTACGAATTTCTTTAGGTATGGCTCACTTGGTTTCTAATCGTGTGTTTGTCGACACAGTGGTGAAAGATGTGACAGAGTTCGTCTCACAATCAGGAGTACTGTGCAAGGTTAGTTCATAAAGATAGGGGACTGCATGTTGGTAATGACTCCAGCTCTTGGTGAAAGTATGCAAATTTATTCTATACCGGACTATGTTATTTGTCTGTCTTAATAAAGTGGAGATGTGGTATTGCATTTTAATGCATGAAAGTGAACTGCTAATGTTGTGCACACGTTCCTATCTTTTCAACCAGGCTTTGCTTTTCTGGAATATTGGAAACTGAAACGAATTTGTGAATGGAAGTCACAGGCGAAGCTAATCATAACAAAGCTTCATTTTCCCGAGTCATGTTTTCGAAAACTAGTAGTGAACCATGAACTATAACCATAAGTGGGCCATAAACTAACTAAACTTCTCAATGAACCAGCTGGAAGGATAGGACTGTGGACAAAATGGAAACAAGCCCCAAGTTTAGCTGGAATCTGCAAATCTCGAAGCTGGGTCTTCGATGTAAGTTTGTTGGCTGCACTGCCTCTCCCACAAGTTGCATGCACGCCTCTCACGCATTCAAGGACAGGAAAATTTGGCCGTAGATACCTCTTTCTTCTTTATTTTTATTTAGAACAGCAATCTACAAACTGGTAATGAAAATCCTATTGCAGATAGTACCATTTCATGTTTTGTATACTTTGAGGCGGGAATTACAAGAGCTGCTTTAGTCCTCGTTGGCCCCAGTGTTTCCAATGTCAACATTCATAATCACTCTCGATGAGGACTCTCGAAATCTAATTCCTCACTGACATTATTTAACACTATATTCCTCAAAAAAAATATAAACCTAGGCACTACCACATCATAAAGAAATGCAAAAACTGCTTAGGTAATGAATGACGCAGAGCATTAGTTAGTTACTCTAACAAAAGTGGCAACGGCGAGGAGAACAAGTAATCACACGGACATAGGAAAAAACGGTAGCAACTTCTTAAGAAAGTGGTTGCCTTACACGCCATTAGGGTGAGTGCTCTAGAGCATTCTTGAGGTTGTGGAATAAGAAGCTCAATTTTTTGGCTTTAATGCTATCTCGTCCCATTATAGAGAGAGCGAGTTTCGTAACTATTGATCCTTTCTTCCTTCCTTGTTGCTGTGAAGTTAACACAGAGGTTTCATAGCCACTAACTAGAGCCGCAGATCGACTGAACAATGTAAATTTGGGCGAGCAGAATTCTCTCGATACATCGTTGGTGTTTACAGCTGCACACGTGTTTTAGGACCAAAAAATTCCGAAAACCTTTTTCAGTTCTTTGGAGTTATTAATATAACGCTTTGGAAAAGCCGTACTTAGAGGAATATGGATTTTGTTGAATAGCCCTGTCAATTTCTCAACTCCTGAAGCACTTTAGTTTTGGAGGAAATATCGGAAGTGGTTGAGAAACCAGTATCGTCTACAATGTGTTAACCATATAAAAATGAATTTTGGCTAGTGATTGATCGTGATTGCATTCACTATAATGGACCATGGTTGTCTTATAGAATGGATGTGTGTAAAATGCTGACATGTGATTCATACGTTGTGAAAGCGAGCATCAAATGCTGACAGCACCGTAGTTGCGTAGCGAACCAGATTTTTTTTGCCGGACATAATAGTGCGAGGGTTTTTTAAAAACGTTGGGAAACACATAGAACATAAAGGATGGGAACCAGTAGCTACTGAAAGCACTAGCAGGTGCACTGAAAAATACAATGATTTAGGACAAAATGAATGGAAAAGGTGGAGCTGTTTGCTAAGGCGCAATTGGGCCAGTATGAATTGTTATGTACTCATAAATAATGCCCTAGGGGAGTAAATAGCAGGTAGATGCGCCGGCCACACAGATTTAGGTGTCACTCTAACTGTGAGTAGTATCATTTACAGTGCGCATAAGATGTGTTAGGGAAAAGAATAGGTGACTTATGCAGATGTCTCCTTTTATCTCCACTAAATTAAAACTTCACATTTGATTATCAACCAGCATTACGAACTTCTTGCCTAGCATTTGATAGGTGAGTAATGCGTTGAATTTTTCGATCTCTAGGTTCTTGTTTCGTGGAGTATGTAATGAAAGTTTCCCAGCTTTGCTTTCTTTTGCAACAGGAATTGATCTTAGCGCTTTTCTTTGGGGATTTCTAATGTGTTGCCTGCTCACATAGTGGAACCGTGGTGTTGAACAAGGGGTAACTTTCTGGGAACGTTCTTGTGGTGTACTACTATCACATCTAACTTCAATACAAGGAAATCCTTTCATGTTAGTCTTTTCTTGCAAAGCGGCCATTATGCTCTCGACTTGCAACCTATTAGCTCAATGCATTCATGACAGAATGGAGTGATATCAGCTCGCACGTCACGAAAACATTTCTACCATAAACGAAGACACTTCGTCTTATTGTGGACCTCAGCAATCGAACTAAGGAAAACTGCTGGGAAGAGGAAAGCTTAAGAACAAGAGCCTACAGATATTTCCCAACAAGATGAAAGTCTTCTTATTCTACGAAGATGAAAATCCGGTCTATCGAAACCAACGGAACGTACTTTTTCGGATTTTTCGTCGTTTACGTTCCAAGTAGCGAAACCACTGAAGAAGTGGGATTTCACATAACAAGATTTGACTAATGTATCAGTGACATTTTCGACTACCGCATTTTTCGTAGAAATTTCAAAAATTTCAGTTTCTTTTCCTCTTTTTGATAATTTGAAGTTTTAGGAAATCCAAAATCAGAATGATTTTTCACAAAAATCGTATACACTCCTCGAACATTAAGGTGAGGCTTCTTCAATGAGCCTGTAAATTTTTGAGTTACGCGAGAGCTTTAGCAATCGAAAAGAATCGTTGACGGCCGTTGAAAAATGGCCGCTGTTGCAAATATGTGAAGCTACTTCGTGCTTTTCTGAGTTCTTGACAATTCTTTGTGTCTTATGTTAATATTGAAATGTTATGCAGAAAAGCGCGTGTAGCGTAGTGCTCGGAGGCGCCCTGCAATACACACGTGAAATCGATCCCGCGCCTGTAGTTCACCAAGCCTTTCATCCCTCCGGGATCGGGAAATTGATATCAGACTTATCCGGGAAGATAGGTGTACTGGGTGGATAGATCAGTAGGTCACCGCAAGTCATTCTAAGGGCCAGATCTGCATTCAATCACCTCCAAGTGATGCTTAGTGACATCGAATACACGGTACATCCTTCAGGGATTGATCAACGCTGAGAGTTTTATCCGTTTCTAGCTTTGTACAGAAAAGTGTGCAGGACACCCGAAACTAAGATTTTCTATTTATAGGAACTATACTCATTTTCCAGTTTTTTCTTTTGTTACCAAGAGAATTTCATTTGAAACTCGTTCTGAACCCGAGTGATTTACACGCACTCGGTTTTTTTTCCTACTGGAAGTTTGGATGAGGTGTCAAAGTTGTGTAGAAAAAGATACTGGACGCTGAACTATCGGATAGCTTCAAAAACGTCTACTACCTTTATTACAGCCTGAAATCATTTCCGACGAGGATCAATATCGTCCCGATAGCCCTCTGCTCATGGAGATTGAGTCTGATCTTCAGAAAAAAGGATATTATGAGGTTCGGCAGTATTTTGACCATTCAGAGTATATTTCTTGAACTCTTCACTTTTCCATAATTTAGGCACTTCAAGATTTATTAAGCAGAGTTCTGGATCTTGTTATCTCGTAATCAATCTGTAAAAACTTGTGAGAATTTAACCAGTTTTTTCCAATCGTTATTTTGGTATTTTAAGGGTTCCTGTCGTCTTCATAAGGACTATTCCTCATCAAAGGCAAACTACATACCTTCGTCAAGTTGTTCGTTGCAAAGTTCTCCTGTGTACAGTCCGCCGTCAAGCGGTACTGGAAGTCCTTCTTCGGTATTCACAATCACGCTAGCAAGGTAACTGCATTTTGTAGTTTGTAGCGACGTTACTGTAGCGACGACGCGACTGGTGCATATCCGTGTGGTGCATAAGTGTATGAACGAGGACTTAGAACAACCTTACACTGGTTCAGAGACAGAGTAAATATATGGGATGCATACTCTGGTTCAGGAGGATCGAATTTACTTATACTTTCTCTGTACAGGTTATTACATCCAGGTATATGTATACCTGTTTGTTTACATACATAAGGTATCCTGCGTGCAAATTTTGTCAGAAGAATGTGGAAGAATGGCTGTTAAATATGTGGGAGGTTGGTTTTTTGCCCCCCGAAAATGAGTTATAAATCTTTTTCACAAGAGATCGACAACCAAAGATTTTCTATGTGCACACTCCACGGCAAAGCAACCTACGGCTATCGTCTTACCAAAAAAGAATAAGATTTTAGGATATCATAGAAAGAAAGTATAATACTGTTTCTTTATAATGAGAGAGTGAAATTGTAATCATGTTACTTAACATGAACAAATGGTTATTTTAACGGTACTCACTCGTGACACTTGACGACTCGGGGGATTAATATGGCACAGGTGTTATATACTATATGTGTCTAGCCATTCCTGCAAATTTTGCACGAATGGGTCGTATTGATGTTGCTGAACATTCGTTGTGCTTGGATGAAATGTTGAAACAGATCGTCATTTAATTTCGGTAGTAAAATAATCAATAAGTGTAAAAATTGTTGAGCTTACACGGGATTTACGAATTAGTTTTATTCGACTAACGTTTCGACGTCTTCATCTTCATCAGAGCCTCCGATCCGAGTTGATGGTCCATAGCTGTTCGCCTTATGAAGATGAAGACGTTGAAAAAGTTAGCCGCATAAAACTAATTTATCAACCTCATGTAAGCGCAACGATTTATGCACATGTTTCTATTTTTATTTGCTTTATGAGCTTTAGCCCGTACTCGAGTCGAAGTTGTCTCAGCGACTTGGACTCACCCGATACTGATGAAGTGAAACTGGGAGGAACGAACGTTGATGATGGTTGCGAACGTACGGTGAGACCATATTTATTTTTCATATTTTGAACGCCAAATGGCGGAAGTATCCCGATATTCCGTTTGTTCTTTGGTCGAATCCCAGGCGTCGAGCATACCAACCATTTATATCTAAGGGGTCGATGAGTGGTTACGAAACCAGGTTGCAAGGATAAAAACACTAATTTTGTTTATTTATACGTTCTTATGAGCTGATCTTTTTGAGCGACCTGATGCGAGGTTGATATAGTTGTCGTTGTTGTTGTTGTTGTGTCGCTGCTGTTGTTGTTGGTTAATAGCTGATGTTTCGGCGACTTCGCCTTCCTCAGAGTAGTGCTGTTACTAGCGAGAGTCAGCCACTGATTTGGTTCACCACTGGGCTACCGTATGTCAGGGTATGGGACGAATATGCATTCATTCATGTCGAGGTTTCTAATGAAATCGAATGTATGGCATATCTCTGTAAGATTGGAACGCCCAACACTTTTAAGGTTTTTATTTTACTATTTCAGATGTTCTAAAATTCTCTGATTAATGTCGTTAGTGTGCATGGCGTTTTCGTGAAATTTCTTTCAGTTACACCCCTAAAAATGTTAACTTACCATTTTCCTTCAAAGAAACTCGTTATAGGCAAATGTACTTGTGTAAGTGATAACCGAAAGATGGGTAAATAAATACTATGGTTGAGGTCTTTCAACGCAGCATTTATGTTTGCAAAAGCATTCTTCTGAACTGGGATGCTAAAAACATCGAAGAAACATTGCTTCACACTCGATGAGATCTGTCGAACTTATGTACTAGAATAAACGGGTTTCGCGCTTTTCTCACTATTGAACACCTTTACGTACATTGAATAAGTAGAGAGGGTGCGAGTAGTTCAATTTCTTAATGCTAAGGTGCGTTTTTTTTTCAGGTAGTTGAAGATGAACTGTGGCTACTCACTTGGCAAGCACATGAGGATGCCATTTTGCCGTATCTCAATCGAGAGGATGTTGTGGTGGGAATTGTCGGCTAATTCTTGTTAATAATGGCAGTGGCCCTCCAAATGGTTTACCGCCTCATCGTGGTTGGTAGCTGTTCCCGGGTGTCGGGCTACGATGTACAGCGGGGAGGTCATCCCTCCGGCAAGGTCTCCCATGCTGAGAAGGTGTTAAACCAGTACCAGGATCCATCACCCTCCTAGTACCAAGCTAGTCGCATGATGGCAAATCTCACTCTGATCCATAACGACAACGACTGCCTGTAGTGGTGGCGACCTGGAGCAGACTTTGGCAGGCTTGACCTTTGCACTCCAAGGAACCACGATGGCTAAACCAGCAAAACTCCGACAAATGGAGAACATGGTGGGGACCATATGACCAGTGAGGATGAGCCGTCCAAGTATTCAAGTATGCAGGGATTGATTTCATGTGTGGAGCATCCATTTATTGTTACAGCAGTCACAGGAAAACTTTTTAGAATGCAGTGCTGTCGTATCTTTCACTCATTCGCTCTCCGGACTATCGTATTGGCCGAATCCTCCGTCGTTTGGCTAGCTGTAGACTATTCATAGACTCTTTGCTATCAATGCAGTTCCATATGCGGGTCTTTTATGCACTTTGTACTCCTCCTTGCAGAGTGGTACGGTACGTAGTTCGTCCATCATACCGTTATAGTGGTGGATTACGTATTAGATCCGTTAATACATAAAACCGTTGCAGGTACGCTAAACGTTGTGCTCGATGCGAAAGAGCGGCAGATTTTGGAAGAGAAATACTCAAGTAATCTGATTGCTATTTCTTCATGACTCTATTCATTCATTGCATTAGATATTCATGACTTTTTCGCTGCTGCGATGTTGTCACTTCAGTGTGGAACTTCATTGATATCAAAAGTATAGGAAACTAACTATCGATATGTTTAGAAGATATTAGAGCTGTATTTGTGAAATAAAAAAAGGGATAAAGCTATGGGCGTTGATCTATCCCTGAGGGACGCGTCATGCATTCGATTTCAATAAGCGTCGTTTGAAGATAATTGGATGGATATCTATCCTTTACAATGACTCGCGATGGCCTAATGATGTATCGAGCCCGTGCTACTATCCTCCCAGACAGGTCTGGTACCAATTTGCCAGAGGGATGGAAGACTTTTTGGGCCAGAGGCGCGGAAGTCGATCTCATACATGTGTTGCAGGATGCTCCGACCACTGCTCTTCACGCGCCCTATTTGTGAAATACCTCTGTGAAATGTAAATAAGATGGTTTTAGAATGGTAAACTTTGTATCTGTAAGGATTTTTTTAGGAAAGGTGACTGCAAACACTATAAACAGTTGAATGAACTCTTAGATCTTTATTCTAGTGGCGTGTTTTTGAGAAGGACTTATTTTGATTCAGAGTATTCAGCGCCCATGTAGATAGTGATTTCGGTGATTCATTCCTTATTAAACGACTGTCCAGTGACGACTTCACCACACGCATTGTTGCCGGAATAGCAAAAATAGTCCTAATCAGGTCCAGTTTTCAAAGGTTTTACTCAAATTTAAATATTTTCGTGTTGATATGAGATCTTACGCTGAAGTTGTTGCCTTCAGGGACCGTTTTCGACTCGGCCGAATGTCATATGGTCGACTAACGGCTCTTGAACTTTTATTTGAGTCCCTTCATTCACTTCTAACTGGAGAAAATTTTCACGAGATTTGCGAACAGCCTACATACAAAGGAGGCGTGAGTTCACTTCGAATTGGTTAAAGTGTTTAAACTGAAGGTTTACTTTAGCCCCCTGTTTGTGCTCAAATAGTGGCAGCAATGTCAACGCTTATCGCTCCTCAGCGGTTACGGTAAGTGTCTTCGTTGTTGTATATATGGTAATTATCTTTTTTATTGTATTTTTACTGTGATGTTATATTCGCACTTAAAGCATAAGCGATAAAGTTTTCGAACTAGATCAGTCCCTTGAGGAAGTGCCATTCGAGTCTTTTGAATATAGTGGAGATGTTTCGATATGGCTCGAGTACTGCTGATGGGTAACTGATGATGGCAACGCTAGGTAGAAAACTAGTTGACAGAAACACAAAGCAAGGGCCTCCGTGGTGCAGTGTGTAATACACCAGTCTCCAGTAAAGGCAACGGTGATTAGATCTGGCCCGGGGTCCAAATTTTGCGAATATCTCATCATCGTCGTGGTTGTATCCCACGACATACTCTGCCGTGAAAAATTATGGTAGGCAGCAAATAAACGATTAATATAGTAGAGATTATAAATCTGTTGTTCTCGTTTTCACAGCATTCGCGAGGTTGTAATTCAGCACACCTTTACTTCCTTACAAATATAACACATACAAGACAACAGTAGCTGACGTTTCGGCAGAATTGCCTTCTTCGGAGCCTGGAAGGGTACACTAATATGTAATTTACTGGGTCAAACGCTTCAACAGCACAAATCGAAAGATGAAAATCTCTGAACAATAATTACACGTTCACCGGCTTCTCGAAAAAACTGCCGTTTTTTACCTGCATTCCACCGAGGAAGAGCACCCGTTTTGAGTCGCATATGGTTGACTTCTGCACCACCTCACATAAAAAGTCAATTCTGAGATACGGGGCGCGATCACGTGTTATCTCAGGGTATTCTTCCTTACAAGCCTCGAGAAGCTTGCTTGTTAACGTTCTGAGATCCTGTGCTAGGATAGCGACCTTTATATCAAAATCGACTCCGCTATGTTTTTGTATCCTATGCGTTCCTAGTGGCGTATCTTGTCTTACTTTTTGACCATCTAGGTGCTCTTTTATGCGGCTACATAAAGATATGTCCGTTTCGCCAATATCGTCTCCGCAAGTACTACAAGAGATCAGGTATATCGTACCTGAACTCATGCGACCACCGTCCCTACCGTAAGGGCAAATTACGCAGTTTGGTGTTTCAAATAGACGGTCATACAGGCGGTTACGAACTTAGTGACGACGTAGAGTATCCGGTTCTATTTCAACTATCGCTACCGATTCCTCTAGATCTGCCCTTCTTAAGCATCGCTTTATCGCTACACTTATTTCTTCGCTAATAAAGGGCAAGATGAGCGGGATTTTGTTCCCGCCAAACCTTTTGTTTTGGGGCGTCGCTCTCCTTCTAAACTTATCTCGTGGAGTTACTATTTCGTAGCCATTGGAAATGGCTATTTCCCGAGCCAAGTTGCGCGATTCTTCCTTTAGTTCCCTACTTGTGTTTAATGGAAATTCGATCCTGGGAACTGTTAATAGTAGATATTATTAGAATTATATTTAAGCTCTACGATGACTTGTAGTGTCTCGCCGATGTAACGAGCCAGACATCTCTACTATCAATTTACTAATTCCGCAGGGATGAGACTATGGTTAGCTCCGAGCACACGATAAAACAAAAGACCATTGTGCATTGCAGAAGTACTCTCATATCCTACGCTATACGTCATATGTCCACCTCTTACATAAATAACCTTAACTATTGCATTAATTCTATCATCTTTACAAACTTCTATTTATAGACGTTTTTGAATTCCTTTGTTGACGTGTGAAGATAAAATAAATAAATGGAGCAACAAAGTAAATGAATGAAATATGCAATGAGATGTGTTGCGATTGCTACTACTAAGTAAGAACGTTCTATAAGGATAACCTGAAAACCATGTGAAACAGAAGTGTCGCAGATTAAACTTTGTTCCCTTGTTTTCTTCTTCTTTTTCTGCATCAGGGCCATGATGATTTCTTAATACAAATGCAATTCAGAGAGATTTTGGAGATAGATGCGACCGTTCGTCCTCAAAAACGGGGAGAATGTGTGCTTGATAAGCATATAAGGTGATCAATTTAACTATTTTTTATACTTTTATCCACATTTTCGTTCGTGACATCACCTCGAAGGCTTTTTTATCTGATTAAGTGAATTTAAAACCTGGATGTAATAAATTGTTTATAGTGTTACAACGATAGGGCAAGGTCCCTTCTATATATATGTTAAGTATTCAGTTTCCTTAATTCTTCATTTGTTGAGAAGTTATCATTTTCACGAATGGATTAAAATAGGTATGAAATGGGGAAGTGGGCCTCGCCTTTCTCCTCTAATGGGTGATACGAGGTTTTGCAAAGGAACCCAGTTTCACTTGATGCTACACAGGTATGAGAAAAACGTCTTCGCTGAAAGGTAATCTAGTGAAAAATGATTAACTGCGAAATAACTGATGTTGTGCGACGCACTTACTTATTTACTTGGGTGGATACTTGACTAGCCCGTCTTCACTGGTTGTGACGGTCTCAGCATAATTTCCATTCTCCGGAGATTTGCTGGCTTAGTCATTGTGGTTCGCTGGAGTCCCGAGGACAGCCTGGTTAAAGTCTGCCCTAGGTCGTCACTAACACAGGCAGTTGCCGCCGTTGTGGATCAGAGGGAGATTTACCACCATGCGACTAGTTTGAAACCGGGGTGGTGGTGGATCCTGGTATTAATTTACTCTTAGCTGAGCTTCCTTATGGAAACGCCGGTATAGCTTAGTGCGATATAGCGAAATTAAAAGGAATGTTTTGTGTTTAGCACTGACACGAATGTAGAAATGTTGGTTTTCGAGACAAAGGATGGTGAACTATTAGCCCGAATACCGATGGAAGCTATCTGCAATAGTAGCCTATATTTTCAGGTTCGTTCCTTCAGGTTTTTTACGCGTTCAGTTATAATTTTATAATAGAATAAGAATATTAGGTAAGAAGCAAACAATTCGTGTTGAATAATAGCCCATTATCTCAGTGTTAAAAAGAAGCCAGATGAATAAAGAAGTATTTCTTTGTTCCTTTTATTGGAGAAGAGAGTGTTCCCAGGTTTCTTTTATGACTCAATTTCAATCAGTGTAAGTGTATCGAAAAAATAAAGTTGCGATCTTAATTTAATCCCTCAAACTTGATTCTATCTCTTTCCTTTTGCTACTTAGTACATTCGTCACATGGATTTATGAAATCGTACTAGGAACTGACTACTGCTTTAAACTTCTTCAATTACATATATCCGGCTCATGTTGCATTATTGAATGTTGTTAAATGAGATGAAAACAATTAAAAGCGTACTATCGCTAACAAGGTTCTTTTCTATTCTACAGTCATAAAATTCTGATGGAGCCCATAAAGCGTTTTTTACTTGCTTTTTCTTGTTGAGGCCCGTTTTTCGAAAAATGGAGATGAATGAGATTTCCTACATCAGGGTACAATGATGTTCCCCAATGTATTTTTGGTTTTTTCTTGCATCTTAAGGTCCTAAAATCTCGCTTATAAGTTTTTCTAAATCTACTTTTTAAGGAAGTTAGAATTAAAACAACATCTTTCGAAATCTTTTTACACTTTGTGGAATATAGTAGTTGAGAATTTATGAGCTGTAGCTTTGTCGCGAATGAGTTCAAGAAGGAAACTGCTTTGTGCCTGTAAGCAAGATGTTCTTAGTTATACCTTTTTACGCATCTTCAGGGAATGTTCTCGTCAGATATGCTTGAGAAATGCACTGGCCGTCGAAGGTTCACGTTTTGTCCAGAGATTGAGGACTGTTCTACTGAGGACTTTACACTGTTCCTTCATCACCTAGCAGGATGCCATTCTGCTTGTTCAGCGATTCGTTCTCCGCAGACGTGTGTTGCCTTCGTAAAAGTGGGTAAAACGATGAAAATATTTTTCCATTGAAACGTTTTTTTTGCTGTATACTTTTTTATTAATATTATTTTTGTGGTCTTAGTCACTGTAATTGCCAGTTGTGTCCAATTCGTTTTTTTTATTTTACTCCACAAATCTATTTTACATTAGCAGCAAAGAGTTTCTTGGTGTTAAATTAAGCTCTAATGGCGGTCCGCGACTCTTAGTAGTTCAAATTGTCTCTCTCAGAAATGTTGTAATCCATGTTAGCCAAAGGTAGGCTATCTTCAGTTATATGCATCTTGAACTTGCCACAGCAGGTGCTGAATAACAAGGGATATTTAAGCAATAAAAGAGTGATAGAACAAACTAATATCTGAGTTAATCTTCGTCGCACTGTGAACGCAGCAGCAGCAAATGTTCGGCCATTTGAGGATCTTCGAATTTTTAATAGAATTTGTTTGCATATATCGAAATAAATTACACTCTATGGAAATTACCGTATTTTGTGAGGGATTCAGGTGTTCGAGCATAGGAACAAAGACGTAACCGCCGATGTATTAAGATTTCAAGTGGCTTTACCAGATGCTCATGAACTCAATTAAGAAGAAATACTCAGAGAAACACCATGGGGTTACGACTATGCAAATCCTCCGGATTTTCGTTTATTATATACAGCAGCCTTGGCAAAGAACTTCATTTCAGATAGCGGTCAACGTTGGATGCTTTTGCGCCTTATCAAGTGAAAAATTGAGCTCTCCATATTCACGCACTAATCTCAGCAACTCCCGCTATGCTATGTTGTTAAAACATTGTTTTGACCATCGCATGAATATAGAGCGTGAAGATCGTGCATTGTGCTTAACGTATACCTTGTTCCTGAGCTCAAATATTCGCGGAATGTCGTTTTTTTTGTGGCTAGTGGCATGGAGTACTTGTGAAATACTATCGAGTAGGTCATCTTGAGAGAACGACAGTACTTAATATAACAATAATGATGCTGAGATATTTGACAAACTCGGATCCTAGACCATCTTCGAGCAGGCGATTACCCTTTCCGGAGGCTTACCTGGTGCCACTTCTACCATTACCCAGCATAGTTATACTTTTAAGCGAAAAATTTTGATATCCATAAATGATTTTACATGTCTCTATCTCCCTCTTTTATTATTACTTAAATTCTACGGTGATATTTTTATGAAGTTTAGTACTAATAAAAGTTAGCCAGTAGTTGAACATTTGTTCACTTCAGTAGTTTAAGTTTATACAGCATAGTGTTATTACTGAGACTGTACGAAGACGGTAGTATTTTGTAGCTATCAGATCGCTATCTCTGTCCAATGCTTTCGGAATCCGTGTGCGGTCCTCATGGTCCTGCTCGTCGGCTTCTCACAGGGGAAACATTGTCAGTGTTTCTTCCGGCGGTACTCACTACTCAGACGCATGAGAGGTACTTTTCGTTTCTATATATAAGATCTTTTTGATTTATTTGATTCTGCTTGGCTTGAGTATGTGCACTCGGTGTATTTCGTTTTTTTTTTTCATGACTTCTATTAAGTCATTGGTTGGCCTCATTTCATTTATGAAACTGACTATATGTGCACCTTCAAGTATTCACTGGACCGATCAGAAGGCTTAGCGACGGTTTTCGCTTTTCGGCTTATATTTTTTCAAGTTTTAACATATTTATTGTTGGAGAAGTAGCATACATTAGAGCCGAGGATTGCATTTCATAAGTCAGCATTATGTAGTATTCATGATGGCTAATACCCGAAATACAGGTCTCCTAGCGGTGATGAGACGTGCGATATCTTTTCGATTTAGACATAACCGTTAAAGTTTTCGTGTCATAGGTGCTTATTGTGAGCTCGGGAAACGTATTCCCCGGGCTGTGTCATATTTGCATAATAATTCCGACGAGGAATAGCTTGCCATCAAAGCGTGGTTAGGATGTTGGGTTAATGTTGGAGTGTTTTCATGAAAATTGTCGCTTGGAAGGCAAATGTTGTCGCCTTTCGAACGTTTCTGTTAAGTGATACTAGCCATATAGAACTAGACAAGGTTGCTATGGTATTGGTACTGGTTGGAAAAAGTCCGTAACAGTACATTCACAGTTCCACCAGCAACAAGAGGACCTTCTTTTGTACGTCAGGTTTCCACACGGTATCCGACAATTCTCCAAGGATGTTATGTCCCGGTCTTTATTTGTGTGCAATTCACGTTAGAAGTCAAGTATTACCTCTAGTTCTGATGTCACACGAAGTCTGATTTTTATGTGAACGGAACATAAGAGAGGAGCGGCTGCGTGATACATGCCACCTTATTGGTATCACTTGGTGAAGCATTAAATTTGATTTGAATTCCACGTATTCGATTCCACCTACTATCATTTTTCCCAATCTGTTACATAATTACAAACACAGATTGTCGCCAATATATGCGAACTAAAATTCGGCTACACCTTTAGAAGGTTAAGACCGTGGAAGCCATCGAATAGTAACTAACATTGTCTTTGGTTAGAGTATATAATTTCTGGAAGAAATCTGGAAATGTGTTTGAGGAAGAGTTCATAGTAACTAAGAAAAGTTTATTCATTAACAGGTGCCACGGTGTTATTTGAACACACTCTCAACGATGCTGATTTTTCGGTGACTAGCCTACGTGAGAGCTTCGGGACTTGCTAGACAAACAAAAGAGAATTAGCCACGGCAATCTAAGGAGGCATATAATTTTTCTTAAGTGTCATTTGCACTCTAAAATTTGGTTAATATTCAACTGAAAACTGACAGCTTAGGTTTTTGAAATTACATCAAAAGCCTGCAATCAAGTGACAGGGAAGTATACGAGAGGCGGTTAGCAGTCGCCTCCAACAAATAAGCTCCATGTACACTCTGGCTGGCAAGCTACTCGTGAGTATACCCAGTTCCCACGTTTAGAGCTCAGCAAGCTTATACGTAGGTATAAAAAGCGAAAAGCAGTGTAAGTAACGGGCCTCATTCGCTAACCACGAAAGAGTTTACAAATCGGCAGCTTTGGGTAGGACGAGTAAGGAGGGGCTGCTAGAATCTCAGCGCTAATGGAAGCTGCCTGCATCGCAAAGAACTAAGGTGACGATCTGTATATACAGTGGACGTACACTTGCATTCGACACAAGACGATGCCACCCATTCAACGCCGTCTATGACACCGGAGAAGAACTGTTCCTCGGAATATGCGACGGTGGAGGAGTCGGCGGCGTCGGCGTTCTCGTCAACACGAGTTTGTCCATGAACATCAATTCATTCGAGCAGCTTACAACCCGAATCGGATGTTTACGATTAAAAAAATATAGACCAATATAGGCTTTGTCAATCTTCGATGTTTACGCGCCGACAGGAAACTATGACGAAGAAGAACTCGAAGCGTTCTATATGGACTTGGAGAGGTTCTACAGCGAAGACCACACATTCTGCATGGTTATCATTGGAGATTTTAACTCCAAGATTGGACCAAGAAGAACGTATGAAAAACGTCACATTGGGACCCACAGATTGGAATGGAACGAACAGGATGAGCGGTTCTCTGGGTTTATTATGACGGCCAAGACCGTTCATGGTAACTTGCAATTCCAGGAGTCCCACCATCAACGTTGGACGTGGGAGTCTTCCAGTGGAAAGTACCATGACGAAATAGACCACATCATAGTAAACAAAAGGTTTTGCTAACCGATTTCTCTGTTGTCCTGAAGTTCCTCACGGGATCAAACCATCGTCTCCTCCGTGCAAGATTACATTTCTCTCGGAAAGGAGAAAAAGCCGCTAAATTCCAAAATCGAAGTCCCCAAACCACCATAAACTGTGACTTATTCAATTCATTAGTTCGTTGTTGAGAATATACCGTTGCCGATAACATCGACGAGGAATATGATTGGCTCATTCAACATCTTCGCATTAGTGCTGTGAAATCTGAGAGTTCGACAGCCACCAAGAGACGTTTGTCTCTAGAAACACCCGAGCTAATACGCCAGCATAGAATCGCACGAGCTGCAGGCAGCTGCGAACTAACATCCGAACTAAGAAGATCTCAAAGAGAGAAGAACAGCAGTTATGGTCGAAGTTGCAAAGGCTGGGAAAAGCATTCGCAAAGCCCACCGAAGCTTCACCAATTACAGAACCAAGACGATTGCACTCCGACGCCTACACGGAATGGTGACAGCGTCCAGAAAGGCAATGTAGAAACCATTCACTAATTCTAGTCATATCCCTTCGATAGTCACGTCCACCTCCCGTCATATGAAATAAAGGAGGATGGATGTGTTGTACCACCGGTTCTCCCTTCCGAAATCCGACATGCCATTTCGTCGGTGGAAAATAGAACAGCAACAGGTCCGGACAGGACAAGACAAGAACTCCTGAAGAACCATCCGCCAGTCCTTGTAAACACATTGGCTCGGCTCTTTACACGTTACCTGTCTGAATGCAAGGTCCCTACTCAGTGGAAGATCAGCAAGACCGTGTTATTGTTCAAGAACGGTGACCTACACGATATTGGCAACTATCGCCCATTATGCTTGCTGTCTTTCTTCTACAAACTTTTCACTCGAGTCATCTAAACAGGATTGACAGAACACTGGATGAAAGGCAGTTATGAGAGCAAGCAGGGTTTCGGGAAGGATTTAGTACGATGGACCACATCCACACGATAACAAGGCTCATTGAAGCATCGCGAGAGTGAAGAAGACTGTTCTGTCTCACTTTCATCGATTTACAGAAGACCTTTGATTCAACTGAGGTAGAAGCAGTCATGGAATCCCTGGATAGTCAGAGACGTCCTACTGAGTATATAAAGATACTTCGTGATCTGTACAAAAATTTCACAACCCAGATGTCACCATTCTACAACGATATTAAAATCGACGTCAAAAGAGGAATTAGGCAAGGCGATACTATCTCGCCAAAATTATTTACCTTGAGAGCGTCATGCCAAAATTGGAATGGATAATATGGAAGTGAAAATCGACGGTCGGCAGTTACACCATCTTCGCTTTGCTGATGACATCGTCCTTATAACACCAAACATTAACCAAGCGGAACGTATGGTTGACCACTTTGATAAAGCCTGTGGAAGGATTGGTCTTTGGCTAAATTTCACAAAAACGATGTTCATGAAGAACGGATTGGTTTCGCATGCCCATTCACGCTCAACGGAGCGAATATCTCCGAATGCTCCAGTTATATCTGTTTAGGTTGTGAAGTCAATATGATGAACGACCTAGCTCCAGAGCTGAGCAGAAGAAAACTAGAGGCTTGGGGAGCTTTCAAGAGCATTGAGGTTGTGGTGAAGAGAACAAAGAAAACCCGACTCCGTGACCACCTTTTCGACTCAACGGTACTTCCTACGTTAACGTATGCTTCAAAAACTTGGTCGCTGCGTAAACAGGATGCAAAATCGCTCAACCTTATTGAAGGCGCAGTCGAAACGGCGATGCTGGGAATATCACGTATCACGCAAATAAGGGGAGAGATCCGAAGTTCCGACTTGCATCATCGATCAAAAATCAAAGGTGCCATTTTGTACACCATACAGTCGAAGACAAGGTGGGTCTGGCACATAATGCGTATGAATGACAACCGATGGACAAGAGTCGTTAGTGACCGGATACCTGGGGATGTTAAACGCACTGCAGGAAGACCACCGACCCCATGGTCAGAGTTTTTTGCCTTACACGAGATCAAGTATATTGTAGCTGAATTCATGCAAGTTCCCTCTTTCCCGTTACGACAGATCATAATTTTCTGAGTTGCTCAAATAATCACAGAGGCCATTGCAGACTAACTGACGGCGTAGGGTATTGGGTGGGTGGTCAATGACCGCCTCATCATTTTCAAGACCACTATTTCTTAGGCGCTTCTTAATGGCATAACTTGAAAAGATGTTTCTTAGGTTTCAAATATTATTATTTTTGGAAAAAACCCTACATTTTGGTGTGATCCGTGTGGCTTCTGTTTCGTAGCCATTGGAAATGGCTGTTATTTTCTCCAAGTTTAGCGATTCTTACTTTCCTCTCACCCGTGCCCGCATTTTTAGCTGTTCTGTACAGTGTTTGGGAAGTGCATTTTTCATGTGTGTGGTAGTGCACTAGTATACTTTTGCTAGTTGATTTTCGATACCGTTTTTTTACGTAGCCACTTTCTGAAAGCTTTATTTGGATGCTTAAGAATGAAATCAAATTTAATTTAAAACGAGGCAGATGAATTTTAGAATATTATTTTCTTTTTTCATCACGACTAACTTTGATGTGAGAGGAATGTGATGCAGGTTGGTGGCGATGTGTCTGCTGACGTTGGCGCGCTACAGTACCAGCTCACAGATCGTGGCGGCGCTGCGCTCCATTTGTCACTCCCGATTGCTGGTGGATTCGTTCATTGAACACATGAAGAGACTAACAGCATCGTTACAAGCATGCTAGGACATAAAACGACGGACTGAGATACCATTAGTAGAGAATGTTATCCAATGAAGTTTATTTACTGGTTGTATGTGCTTCCTCAGAACAACGAAACTCTTTTTTCCTCCCTATGTTTTCATTCCAACATTGAGCTCTTAATTTGCACTATATAATTTAGCCCATCTTCATTCTAAAGTTTCGGAATCCGCATTTTTGCGGCTGTTTAAAAAGTAAAGATGACGATACAAACCTTCTAAACTGAAATTTCCGTTAGTTATCGAATTTCTTAACATAACTTAAACAAACAACTTAAGTGGAAGGTTTTTGCGTAAGCGATGTCGCTGTTGTCCCAAAATTCTACACAGGATCAGACCACCGTCTTATTCGTGCAAGATTCCATTTCTCGCGGAAGAGAGAAAAAGCCACTAAATTCAAAAACCGAAATCCCAGAGCCACCATAAATTGGGGTTTACTCACTTCATTAGTCGGCTTTTGGTAAAATGCCGTTGTCGATAACATCGATGAGTAATACGATCGGCTCATTCAACATCTTTACGTTGGCACTACGAAGTCTGAGAGTTCGAAAGTCACAAAAAGACGTTTGTATCCAGAAACTCTCGAGCTGATACGACAGCATGGAATCTCTTCGATAGCCACGTCCACCTTCCGTCATATGAAATAAATGAGGATGGATATGTTGTACCAACGGATCCCCTTTCCGAAATCCAACATGTCATCGTCAGTGAAAAATAGAACACCAGGTCTGGACAGGATAACACCAGAACACCTGACGAACCTTCCGCCAGATCTCGCAAACACACTGGCTCGGCTCTTCACACGTTACCTGTCTTAATACAAGGTCCCTACTCCATGGAAGACCAGCAAGACCGTGTTATTGTTCAAGAAGGGTGACCTACACGATATCGGCAACTATCGCCCAATCTGCTTCCTGTCTGTGTCTACAAACTTTCCACTGGAATCATCCTAAATAGGATTGACAGAACACTAGACGAAGGACAGCCATGTGAGCAAGCAGGGTTTCGAAGAGCATTTAGTACGATGAACTCTCTGAAGTATCGCGAGAGTACAAAAAACCGCTTTGTCTCACTTTTATCGATTTACAGAAGGCCTCTGATTCAATTGAGATAGAAGCAGTCATGGAAGCCTTTGATAGTCGAGTCCCTACTCAGTACATGAAGATTCTTCGTGCGCTGAACAAAAATTTCACAACCAAGATATCACCATTCTACAACGATATTAACATTGACATCAAAAGAGGAGTTAGGCAAGGCGATACCACTTCGCCAAAATTATTTACCGCCACCCTCCAGAATGTCATGCGAATCATCTTCGCTTTGCTGATGACATCGTCATTGTAACAACAAACATTAGACAGGGGTACGCTTGCCGACCTTGATAGAGCCTGTGGAAAGATTGGTCTTCGACCAAACCTCACAAAAACGATGTTCATGAGGAACGGATTGGTTTCGTGTGCGCCATTTACGCTCAACGGAACGAATATCTCCGAATGCGCCAGTTATGTCTACCTAGGTCGGAAAATCAATATGATGAACGGCTTAGTTTCAGAACTGAGCAGAAGGAAACGGGCGACTTGGAGAGCTTTCAAGAGCATCGAGGAAGAACCGAGGAGAACAAAGAACACCCGACTCCGTGCCCACCTTTTCGACTCAACGGTACTTCCTGCGTTAACGTATGCCTCAGAAACCTGGTCGCTTCGTAAACAGGATGAAAAATCACTAAGCGTTATCGAACACGCAGTCGAAAGGACGATGCTAGGAGTATCCCGTTTCACACAAGTAAGGGTGGGATCCGAAGAGCTCGACAGCCACCAAGAGACGTTTGTCTCTAGAAACACCCGAGCTAATACGCCAGCATGGAATCGCACGAGCTGCAGGCAGCTGCGAACTAACGTCTGAACTTGCAAAACAGTGCAGACAGGCGATTAAAGAAGATCTTAAAGAGAGAAGAGCAGTAGTTATGGTCGAAGTTGCAAAGGCTGGGAAAAGCATTCGCAATGCCCACCGACGCTTCGCCAATTACAGGACCAAGACGATTGCACTCCGACGCCTAGACGGAACGGTGACAGCGTCCAGAAAGGCAATGTAGAAAACCATTCACTAATACTACTCATATCCCTTCGATAGGCACGTCCACCTCCCGTCCTGTGAAATAAAGGAGGATGGATGTGTTGTACCACCGGTTCTCCCTTCCGAAATCCGACATGCCATTTCGTCGGTGGAAAATCGAACAGCACCAGGTCCGGACAGGACAAGACCAGAACACCTGGAAAACCTTCCGCCAATCCTCGTAAACACACTGGCTCGGCTCTTCACCCGTTATCTGTCTGAATGCAACGTCCCTACTCAGTGGAAGATCAGCAAGACCGTGTTATTGTTCAAGAACGGTGACCTACACGATATTGGCAACTATCGCCCATTATGCTTGCTGTCTTTCTTCTACAAACTTTTCAGTCGAGTCATCTAAACAGGATTGACAGAACACTAGACGAAGGACAGCCACTTGAGCAAGCAGGGTTCCGAAGAGCATTTAGTACGATGGACCACATCCACACGATAACAAGGCTCATTGAAGTATCGCGAGAGTGCAAAAGACTGTTCTGTCTCACTTTCATCGATTTACAGAATGCCTTTGATTCAGTTGAGATGGAAGCGGTCTGGAAAGCTCTTGATAGCCAAGGAGTCCTTACTCAGTACAAAAGATTCTTCGTGAGCTGTCCAAAAATTTCACAGCCAAGATATCACCATTCTACAACGTTGTTTACATTGACGTCAAAAGAGGAGTTAGGCAAAGCGATACCATCTCGCCAAAATTATTTACCGCCACCCTCCAGAACGTCATGCAAACATTGGAATGGGATAATATGGGAGTGAAAATCGATAGTCGGCAATTACACCATCTTCGCTTTGCTGATGACATCGCCCTTGTAACACGAAACATTAGCCAAGCGGAGCGTATGCTTGGCGGCTTTGATAAAGTCTGTGGAAGGATTGGTCTTCGAGTAAATCTCACAGAAACGATGTTCATGAGGAACGAATTGGTTTCGTATGCTCCATTCACGCTCAACGGAACGAATGTCTCTAAGTGCTCCAGTTATTTCTATTTAGTTCGGGAAATCAACATGATGGACGACTAAGCTCCAAAGATGAGCAGAAGAAAACGAGCGGCTTGGGGAGCTTTCAAGAGCATCGAGGATGTAGTGAGGAGGACAAAGAATACCCGACTCCGTACCCACCTTTTCGACACACCGGCACTTCCTGCGCTAACGTATGCGTCAGAAAACTGGTCGCTGCGTAAGCAGCGTGAAAGGTCAGTGTTATCGAACGCGCAGATGCAAGAGTATACCGTTCCGCACAAGTAAGGGATGGGATCCGAAGCTCCGGTTTGCTTCAACGATCAAAAATCGAAGATGCTGTTCTGTACGCAAAACAGCTGAATGTAAGGTGAGCCGGGCACGTAATGCGTATGAATGACAACCGATGGACAACAGCCTTTAGTGACTGGATTCCTCGGGATGTCAAACGTACTGCAGGAAAACCACCGACCCGATGGTAAGAGTTCTTCACAAAGAGCCTTGAAGAAGGATATGATGCTCGACGAGCCCCTAGAGCGAGCAGAATCCACTGGGTTACTCTTGCACGCGGCAGGGAAAAATGGAAGATTTACTAGCGCCCGCTCGAGTCACTCGACGATCAACGGGACTACAGGTGACAGGTGACAGGAAGGCATCTGTTTTATGGAGTTGTGAAACTTACATAGTAGGACACTATTGTCTGTGCTAATAAGGATTCATTGACAAAAAACTGAATTCTAATAAGTAAATTAATCTAAGTCTGTTTTGCGGAAATTATTATTTTTGTTAATTTTCACCCAGTGAGTGGGCGGATTACGAGGTTAGCTATTAGACCTGGTAAACGTGTTTGTATACCCATAGGGAATGCAATTTTCCTGATGTAAGTTGAACCAGTTTTCATGTTTAGTATCTTTTTTCATAGTTTTGTAATTACTATGGATCCAATCGTAGATGGCTGCCAATCTTGAGAAAAAACATAGTATTTATAGAATAGTAACATTTTAGAAGGTGACAGAAAGACGTGTTTGACATATTGAAAGTAAATGTGGACATTCCCTATCTGATAAAGTGGACGAGAGTATTGCTATAGCTGGAAACGAGCCGTTAACTGACGCCATGAAACGTTAGGTTTTCAAGCAATGATGAGGTGCTGTGTTGATAAAAACTGGTGTGCGTTTGCACAAGAGGAATTTAGGTGATTATGGAATAACACTCTTCATAATAGAAGGTGGTTGGTAGTGGATGATGTGGGCAAAGGAGCTTCAACAAGCAGTAGCTGTTGCTTGGCAACCTGTGTTCGCGCGTGAGCCTCAGCTGCATGGCTTGACCTCTCTCATCGTGTTCTCCGGTTCACTGAGCCGCTATTACAGAAGAGCTTACAGTCTTCGACCACTTCAGCGCACCGATAATCTCGCACCTTTTTAGAGAATGTTGATTTCCATTTTTATTTCTCTCATGCAGTTTCTTCAATGGATTCGATTATTTCTACAGCAACTCTAGATGTTTTCCGAAAACACGGTTTCTGTTAACTTTGTCAATGTCTGGAAAGTTTGGGTCTTTGGTAAGCAGACACAAGATTGTTAACACAATAGTTATGTTACAATAGCTAACGTTACATCAAATTTTGCTTCCTTCAGAATCTGGAAGGTATTACATTGACATGTAACTAACTCAGAGAAGTAGGTCTATGAGGAGGAAAACATGACTTGTATTGCAGTCGTATTTTGAAGTTTCTTTAAAGCAGTTGCCACTTTTTGTACACCTTCCATTTATGGAGGGAGACTGACCGCAAAGATACTATATGCGTGAGAAATGTGTCTGTCTAATCAGATCCTAAAATAGTCGGCTTAAGAGAGCAGTGAGATTTGTAGTCACAACACATTCCAACCTATGGTTCACCTTTGGGTTTCCGAAGCTTATTCAGAATCCCTCAAGAATGTTATACGGAGATTGTAACTTTATTTCGAAATCTTTTCAATTATGCTTCTGTGTCCACTGTGCGTCCTGAGGAGTGTTTTATATAACTTTAATCAACTTTGATTTCCCTCTCTAGGTCTTCTTTCATGCAGACGCAGAGTTTTCGTTTTGCCAATATATTCGTTCCGCACGCTTTGCAATGGATCAGGTGCACTATACCCGAGCTCCGAGCTCATGAAATCACCGTCTCTGCCGTTAAGGCAATCGTACAGTTTTCCGTTGTGCATAGGCGATAACGTCGGAGGACTGCATCACGTACACTCCATTAGGATGGGCGCTGCGTAGAGGTTCCAGGAACATTCGATGTTTTTCTTCAATAGGCAGAAAAGAGGTTGTTATTATAGAATTTATTAGGATACAACAGCTGACGTTTCTTATTGACACTTATTGAAGAAAAACATCGAATTATCAATCAATACCGAGGTTAACAGAAAGTCGGTCCTGGGAATTGCTACGATCCAGGAACGTTTGGGTGTTCGTAAGAGAGGCAGGAATGCGTCGTTTTCTTGTCCAGCAATCGCGAGGTTGTTATACAGCATACGTTTACTTCCACAGAAAAATACACAGTAAAATACGACAGTAGCTGACGTCTCGGCAGTATCGCCGTCTTCAGAGCCTGGAAGGGTATACTGATATACAATTTATTAGGCCAAACGCTTCAATAACACATATAGAAAGACGAAAAACTCTATGGTAATTACATGGTCAACAGCTTCCCGAGAAACTCACCGCTTTTTTGTGACTTCCAATGAGGACGTTTAGCATAGCTGATTATAGTCGCATTTGGTTGATGACTGCACCATCCCACATCAAAAATCGATGCGAACATACGGGATCAGGTCGCGTATGACCTCCGGGCATTCATCCCTGCTATTCATTGCAGGGTTTTTGGCATTTATCGAAAAAGCCTCATGAAGTTTTCGCGCTGGTGTTTTGGACTCCTGTGCAAGGATATTGACTTTTACTTCAAATTCGTCTCCGCTATGCTTTTGTATCCTATGCGTGCCTAGTGGGGTACTAGGAATATAGGAATGTTTTTCAGAGCTGAATATGTATTAGGCTTACAAACCATGTTGTTCTATTCCTGAGCCCGTCTGAACATCTGATGATGAGTCTAACCTTGAGCGCGAACGGTCGTCGATAGACATAACGGCGGGTATTAAAATATGCATTTTGATAAGGACGTATAAGAAAGATTACAGTGCTATCTCTATTTTAAGACAGATAAATGACGGTTTTAAAACTGCAGTGCTCTGACGATTTCTATCTACTCTTCGGACATAACGTTGGAATTCTTTGGCATACCATAGGTGACAAAGAAAGGCATCTTGAAAATGTTTTTCCATTAT
This sequence comes from Angiostrongylus costaricensis, assembly GCA_900624975.1. Taxonomy (NCBI): domain Eukaryota; kingdom Metazoa; phylum Nematoda; class Chromadorea; order Rhabditida; family Metastrongylidae; genus Angiostrongylus; species Angiostrongylus costaricensis. Next base: position 60,763 of record UYYA01004286.1, read on the forward strand.
CTAAATTTTTCTTGTCTCAACATCATCAATTTAACGGTAGATTGAGAAATATTTGTGTAGGATGTATTTAAATTGTTGAGCTTACACGAGGTTGATATACAGATGTATTCGGCTAAAGTTTCGACCTCTTCGTCTTCATCAGAGCTGATGATCCGTGTCGATGGTCCACAGTTGTTCGTCATCTCAATGTGGCGCCTTCGTTGTCGTACCGAGACGAGATCTTCTTCAGCGAACACCGAACAAATGAGGCATCCTCACCCGGTAGTCCACTTTAATAGAGGGCGGTTGTTGTTGATATGAGTATCAGCTGGTAATAGTTTGTCTTTCAAATGATAATCCACCCTGCAGAAGTCGGTATTATGTTAGCTAGCATACAACGAAGAGCAAAATAGTTTTTGAACCGCCCCATTTAATAATTTAAAATTTTGATCGATCGATTTAATCTTAACTTAGTTTTAAAAATAATTTTGTAGCTTTAAAGTTTCTACTTCGAACGCGACACCTGCAAGCAACAACCATACACAGAAGGACATCATTGCGTCCTTTTCTATCAAATCTCGACCGTTGAATTGTTTAGTAGCTTGAAACCTCTCCATTGACGAGGAAACAAGCGAAAGGAGACTTTTATGGGTCCTAAAGACAAAAAGAAGGATTTTGGCATTTTGGAGTAAGATTACTTGTATTTTGTATAGAAGGATCTTTGTGGACAATGATTGCGAAGAAAACGAGTCGAATGGAAGTAGTGCTGGGATCCGTGCAGTAGATATGAAGAAGGAACATGCAAAAATTGGAAAAGAAAGTGAAAATTTCTATTGATGTTGTTCTTCGTTCAAAGCTTGCACTGAAGTACATCTCTGTCGAAATCCTCATGATTATTTTGGCATATTTCACATTCATTCACATGTGCCAATTCTGCAACATACAAAATCTCTGAACATTTCAGAGCCAGAGCAGTGCCGAGTATCCCTCTCAAGAATCTGTGATTCTTATAGTCCGCATTTGTAAGATATTACTTTCGCTCCCAATCTCTCCGCATTCGTGCATTCATCGAGGAAGTCTACCTTTCCATGGTTGTGATCCTGCTAGAGGAACGAGACAAAATATGGTTTTGAAGAAGTTCGTTACGGCCGAAACTGTTTCTCTGATGTGCAAACTACAAAAAGTTGACTATTATTGTAATTCCATTTTGAAAAAGGGAAAGAAACAATATTCATCAATCTTACCTGTATACTTATGTTTCTAGCATGAAAGGCTTCTATTTTACAAAGTTTGTTTCGGCTTGATTGAGAATGAAATTTTAGCAGCAGTAACTTCACAGCCGTTCATGTCAGATGCGATGTGGCCATGATACTTGGAAGTTCATTTATATTTGTTTGCGAACGACTGTAAAGAGAAATATTAAGAAAACTGAGGGTCTCCTTGAGTCTCACCTTGGACTAGACGTTCTGTAGTAAGCACGGATTAAACTAGCAAGCATGGAATTTTAATGTTGTTTCAGCAACGTTGTGAATGACTCAAGTAATCAACTACTATGCATTGAACGAATTTCTCGAGCATCAGTCCGACGACACGTCTTCAATCTACCAGTGGTACGAACGACTATCCGAAGTACGCTCTCCACCAGTTTCTCATTCGTCTTGTTATCGTTTTGTTCTGATTTTGAGATATTCAGAACGAAAGGAATGTTTTTCACCTAGGCAGCTTACTAAAATTTCAAGTGGTTGCCTTCCACTTATTCAACTCTTCAAATTTCTCGAAAAAGAAGTCCATTGATTAAGCATTATTAGTTACTAGAAAACATGAATATATTGGATCCGTTGAAACGGGATTTGTAAAGGATGAAATCTGCTACATCAATGTTTCGTGAATGTCAATGGCTTTTAATGTTTCCAGTATGAACTTGATGGCAACGAATCACCGAGAGAACTTGAAACTCTATTCGAAGCAATGAAGTACGTGGATATATTTTTTATACTCCCACTCGTACTTTTCTAATTTCGATGGCTTTTATGTCATTACCGAACTAACTGAGTTCGGTTCAAATATTTCAAATAAATTTGCAAGCTGAGATATCAGAAGCAGAGGACTGAAACTGGACGATTTTTCTGAACTCGTTTGCATAAACAATATTTAACAAAGCTAAATATTAATTAGGTTTCTGATGAGCTTCTCATTCACCGCTGCTGAAGAGCTGAGAGAAGTGGCGGAACGAGAAGCAGTTCAGATGGCCGAGAAGGAGGAGGCATGGGAAGAGCAGAAAATCGCACTCAAGGCAAGATCACAACGGCTTCCTATCATTGTTTTTTACCTTTAAGAAACGAGAAAGGCGAAGTATCTGCCACTTTTTAAAATGAGACCAAAAATGAATAAAAAGGAAAGGATGATATCATTTTAATGAATTATAATCCCGTTAATAGTCGATTAATTTCAACGGTCACAGTTAGAACCTCCAAGACTGTTGAGCATCTGGGCTTCTCAACGGGTTCGGTTCCTCTATGGGAACAGAGAATGGAATACAACCACAATGATGCTGAGATATTTGCAAAAACTGGACTTCAGGCCAGATGCGAATCCGCCACCCTTTCCAGGGGCTCACGCGTTTTACCCGTGTTTTGCAAATATCTCAGCATCATTGTTGTTATATTTCACATAGTACTCTGCAGTTAAAAATAATGCGCAGATATAAACATATATATATATATATACATATAAAGTTAAAGAATGGAACGTCCATTATCACCACAAGTTTTGAACAAGCGCAAGTCGCACTCTGGACCGCTGCCACTGAGGCTGACTAATAGCGAGGGGCATTTGTGCAACTACGAACCCTCTACCAACGATAGATTGGCAAGTATGAAATATCCAACCTTGAATGGAATATTTTAATGTTATAACATTTACCGCAGTGCGACCTAAGGAAGACCTAAGGAAGAGTCCCATTATAATAAACTCGCTTTTCCTGTTGTGATTCACGCTTAAATATTCCATTCGAGTAATACATGTTTTCTCTGGATCCAACAAAATCATCACTTTAAATAATGAATGTTTTCTTGAGGCGGAAGCTGTTTAGATTTTTGGACAAGCAGTAATATATTGGTGATAAATATGTAATGGGAGAGGAAGGGGGCGGAGTTTCGTATTCGAGTTCCCTCATATTCCAGATCACCACTTCTGAAGCGCTTAATGGGATACGTGAATACTTGGACGGCCTGTCCTCACTGGTTGTGTGGGTCCCAGCATATTCTCCTTTTTTCGAAGTTTTGCTGGTTTAGCCATTGTGTTTCCCTGGAGTCCTGAGGTCAGCTTGGCGAAAAGTCTGTCCCAGGTCGTCACCACCATGGGCAGTAGCAGCCCTTGTGGATCAGAGGGTGATTTGCCACCATGCAACTAGTTTGAGACCAGGACGTTGGTAGATCCTGATATTGGTTTACGCTTAGCTGGGTTTCCTGATGGAAATGCCAGAATCCTTCCTGGCCTAGGGGACCCCACTGAAGGAATGAATCCTTCGCTGTACATCGCAGCCCGACACCCAGGAACACCTCCCAGTCACGATGATGTGGTTAGCCACTGCGATGAGTGAAGCACTAGTGTGCGTCATCGTGTAATAGGGTAAAATCTCTTTTATCAGTACTGGTCTCTGGTATTTGTGGGTTCTTCTCAAACTCCTATCAAGGCTTTTCCAAGGTTGATGAAGTTATAGTAAATGGTTTCATTTGAGTAGCATTAAGAACCCGTCGTAACCATTTAATGCAAAATTGGTTCGGGTAGGTGTTTCGGTGCTTTGTCTCCATCTTGCTTTGAGAAGAACGTCATATTTCACCAAACTGAACTCATGTTTTGTTACACGCCACAACTCGGGCAAAAATGACCTTTTTTACATAAAAGAAGGTAGAAACTTATCACATAACAACTTATCTTTGTCATTGATTTAATTTGATTAGCACTCATCAAGTTTTCTATAACTTCTGATCTCGATTTAGGATCTTAAAAATACCCTAGTTCCTTATAAAAATAGTCCTCTCACTGGATCACTGTGTGTGATTCTCGTTCAACTGACGATCCCAGATCGTAATTGTCGGCTGCACGAGCCCATTCCGACCTTTCTATCTTCAGGGGTCCCATTTCTACCCTATAAGTTTTGAAACTAGCTTCGCATTTTGCTCTTGTAGATGGTTAGGCCAAATTTAGTGTTGTGGGTGATTTCTTCGGCTTCATGTCCATGTTTGGATTTCTTTTGGGAAAATGCTCGACATTAAATTTCGCTGATAAGCGCAGATGTAATTTGTAGCGAATTTCATTGTGGGTGACTTCTTAGTGACATCGTCATCTTCAGAAATCGCGTTGGTTCGAGTTGTGAATGCCTATAGTTTTTTGCTGCGATTTGTTGATCTTTAAAGTCTAGAGCGAGTCCAGTTGAGCAGTATGGGATACGGTACAAATATAGTGATTTTCACGAGGAGATTTTCTTTTGCACAGAACTCTTCCTTGTCCATGACCGCTTTCAAGCTCCCCAAGATTAATTTTCTATTAACCGCCGCAATGATTGATAATTCACTGTTTTTCTTCAATGAGAAACACGAGATTGGTATTACAGAATTCATTAGCATACAGTAGCTGACGTTTCGACGGTTTCACCTTTTTTAGGGCCGCTTTATTCTTTGTAAGTATTCCAGTTACTTGGTTGAGAGCTGCTGCACAGAGTGGTGCGTGAGCAAAGAATGTGAAGGAATTTCTGAAAGACATTTTAGGAAGAACTGGACTCTTTACGCGAAAGAATTACTCTCTCAGCAGATGCTGGAGATTCGAGCGAAGCGTTTCGAGCACAGATTAACTCGTTACGGGAGGAAAACCGTGAGTTGGAGAAGGCGAACAGGGACCGCGACCGGGAGATGGCCGACCTGAGGGACAGGTTCCAATGAATTCGAATATTCTCTGGATAGACTTTCTTCTCTACCTTTCATCAAACTGTTTAAAAAAACTCCTATTTCAATTGGATTATCATTTTAAGTCGTAAATCTCTGCGTTTTGACTAACTCGGAGCACAAACGGATACAATCTTTTTAATCCCATTCATCAGACATTTTACTTATCTGTTCTTCTTGAAATTTGTACTCGAATGTTTTGAGAACTGCTAAAAGTGGATTAAACGAGGATAAACACTGTATGAGTATTATGTTACTGCCAAGTATTACAAAAAAATAGCAGTTTTCGAGTGAGAAATATTACTTGAGTCGTGTGTGTTCAGATTTGAGAGCTTAGTGACGCGAGCTGATGTGCTGACGAGGGAGCGTGATGCACTCGAGCAACATGTGAGTTGATGGAAATAGATGGTTACACTGGCGAAAGTCAACGATATTGACTGCAGAGGAACCAGATGGAGGACACGATCCGCGAATTGCAGCGAAGGATTTCGGCGAAGAGCGAGGAGAGCACGAACGAGTGGGAATCAAGGAAACTTCGACAACGCAACGAACAAGCCGTCACTCTCACTAGGCAGATGCAGGTGGGAAGGGTTGCAACTGTTTGTGGTTTTGTAGTCGAAACAGATAATCACATAGATCTATTTATGATGTACTCTATCCAATGTAGCGAGGAGTTTTTGACAACGGAAGTATCGACGTATTGCATTTACTACAATGTGGGCGAAAAATATGGAGGCTTCTGTTCGTAACTTTGTGATCGAACCTATCAAAATAAACATGAAGATGAGTAGAAAGCAGTTGTTTACTGGAACTTTTTGCGAACATGAAAATTAGGCCGAAATCGTTTATATTTTTGCAGAAGTTCCGTTTTTGTTTAGTCAGTAACTTTATTCGGATACATTAGCGTATGATATGCAATTTACTAAAAAAGAGGCTGATGAATATTGCTGAAAAGGAACTCTGCTGAAATTAAAACACATATTTTAACTTATTATTTACTATGAGTTAGAAGTTAGTTAGTTAGTTATTATTTACTCATGGAAAGCAGCTCTGAGGAAGGCGAAATCCGCCGAAACGTCAGCTTGTGCGTAAATAAAGAAATAAAATAGTACCTCGTGCTTGCTGAACAGAAGTAGAAAGATATATTCAGTCAATGCCGAGGTTAATAGAAAGTCGGACTTGGGAGTTATTATTTACTGCTTACTCTTTTTAACGGCAGGGTATGCATTGCGAAATATAACTTCAATGATGCTGAGATATTTACAACACTCCGGACCGCAGGTGTATGCGGGTGGGGAACGAACGCGCTATTGTCCTTTTCGGGGAGTAACGCGCTCACCACAACACCATGCGGGTCCTTCGCTTCGCATCTCTGAGCTAGTTCTATCGATCTTTTGCCATCAGCAATCACCCGTCGGCGGGATTGATCTAGGGGGCCCAAATGGTGTGGTGGTGAACGCGTTACTCCCCGGAAAGGACAATAGCGCGTTCGTTCCCCACCCCCATACACCTGCGGTCCGGAGTTTTGCAAATATCTCAGCAACGTTGTGGTTGTATTTCGCTTAGTACCCTGCCGCGAAATTATAGTACGCAGAAAATAAAAAGGTATCTCAGCATCGTTGAAGCTAAAACACATAGTTTAGATTTGACTTTGTCTTCTATTCACCAATAGATCGTGATGACTTCAAATATTCACAGCTATGCCGCTTTTAAAGACTGAAAATTTAGTACAGTTCCCATTATCGACTTTCTATTAACCTCGGCATTGGAATATGAATGCGTCGCTTTCTCGTTCAGAAATTGCGAGGTTGTTATACAGCATACATTTACTTCAGATAAAGTTAGTAAATGTATGCTGTATAACAACCTCGCAATTTCTGAACGAGAAAGCGGCTGAGAATTTACTTTTGTCCAAACCTGTTGCGATTTTTTTAAGAGCATTTAGATAACAACAATGTGAGCAGAAAGGTTCCATAAATTATGTGTATTGCTGTGTTAAGCTGAATGACAGTGGCCTTATTGAAATTTTTCGATTTTTCAAGAAGAATTACGGTGATGATTATAAAGCTAAAGGATGAAGCTTTTGGGGTTCCTCCAACGAATGGATATCTGGCCTTTACAAAGACTCCCAGTGGCCTATCGATGTATCGAGCCAGTGCTGCTATCTTCCCACTCCCAAACAAGTCTGGTATCAATTTACTAATCCTGAAGAGTTGGAAGGCTTGGTGAGTCTGGGGCGCGGAGATCGATCCCTTGTGTATTGCAGGACCCCTCCGACCAGTGGGCCACACGCGTCCACGGTGGAGATTATATGGTATCAGTTCACGATGTTGCACTGCTAGGCAATTAGGATTCAATACCATGTAGTACTCAGAAGAAAAGCTACGTTTTCTTCTACAAGTCTTGGATGTAGTGTTCCTCCGATCCTTTATTTCATCAACAGAGATTTTTGCGAGCAAGTTAACGACTATATGTAATTGAATGTAATGGACATCCTACAGCTAGAAGGTGTTCTTGCTTGCTCGCTCTTCTGTTTCTCAGTCTCTTTTTCTGTTTTTTTCTTTAACCACGGTTTTCAAATAGAGAGTCGTACTAAAGTGTAAACATGCAATTCTATCACACGAGTGACCTACTACCGGCACATCCACAAGGTCACTTAGCACAAGAAACCCCTGTTGATGATTGAGGATCTTTGTGTGGAAGTTATACTTGCTGCAAACTTTATTTTTATATGAAATATTCACCAATATTTTTTCAATGTGGCTGTGTCAGGCGGTTGTATTGCAAAACGAAGAACTGCGTGAGGAGATTAATCGAGTGAGTGATGCGCTAGAGGAGGCCACGAAGGTGATCAACGACAGCGCAATCAGGTCTGCAAACCTCTTCATCGTCGAGGTCTTGGTCAGTGGTAGTTTGAGTGTTACTGGTGGTTGCAGATACGCCGAGCTGAACACACAGCATGAGACGGTGCGACGCAGTTTGAGTGCGATGAACGAAGAGAACGAACTAATGCGGGAGAAGGTCAGGGCATAGTAGAATTCAAGACATCGATCGTTCTTTCTTGATAATTTTTTTTTCAATTTCGTATTCTCGACCTTCCTTGAGTAGTTGTCTTGACAAGATTCATTAGTTAATGTAGTACTAAGACATCTCTGCGTCCCGTGATGGCCACCTACATTTCAATCCAACTGAATTGCATGAGAACTTTTACTAATATCGGTAATAAAGACAATAAGTCGGATCAGCAGTACGATTTCAGTTCAATTCGTGCGGAAAGACTACGCGCTGACTAGATGTGCCAATCGTGCGAAATTAGGCTTTAGACTATATATGCTAGCGTTGCCCGCTGGCGTCACGGTTCTGCCTTCACCAGAACAGAAACGGTTCACGTTGACAAACTGTGATTTTTAAACCTTGAAGAAAATTGGGGAAGATCATTAAATGTCTGTCTATTGGGTTTATTTTGAACATTCCTAATCCCTCAGTAAGTTCTAGAACTGCTATTCCTGGCTCGTTTCGTATTGTGAGAACTTTCGCGTCGAAATATTTTTTGCATTAGCTTACGTTGAAGTGGTTAGCTCTGGCGAACTGTGGTCTTGCTTCCTGTCAAGATATTCTTTTATGCGGACAAAAACTGTTGCCACTGTTTTGCAAACAGATTTATCACAGAATTTCATAGAAGAGATTCAATAGAAAGACTTCTAAAGAGGGCTAGCAATTCAGTTGGAAGCGAGCACTTCAATGTTGGCATCCGTTGAAAATGAAGCAATGGGCAACGAACAAAGCAGAGCGGTATGTTAGCATTTGATTATTGTTGATTGATGAAGTGGAAATTCGAGTATTACACACATTGAAACGTTCAGAACAAAAAGTTACTCACTTTTCTGCTACGTCTAATAATCCTTCTTCTGTCGCCGTTTGGGAAGATCGTCCAGTGTGATTGTTACTTTAGTGCTGCTTGATGCTACGTGCCAAAATACATCCATTGTTGTAGGCAGTTTCCTTAGGCGATCCTTGCACTACATGGACCCATCCTTGGTTTTTTTGCGCACCTGTCGTCAGTAGCTGGCACATCACATCAGGGATGCATGCGTCAATAAGATGGTACCGGTATATTGCATTCTTCTTCTCAACTGAAGTCGCTAAGAAGTGCTGTGAAGCTGAACCATTGAATCTACAATTAATGACTGCGTATGAAGTGTGACAACCGTATTCTTAATGCTTAAAGAAGTGTAACCATCGTATTTCTCTACTTTAACGCACTACTTACTGTTAGTGCTAATACCTACTCCTGCCACCTAGTTTAGTTCAATCGTTTTCATTAGCCCTAGTTTTAGAAGAATCGAATTCCAGTGTTCGGTCGAAACTTCTTCGATAGTTCTGGTGGTGAAGATATTTTTGAGTGGTGGATCAATCGAAATTTCATGCAATAGAAGGAATGATGTTATCTGCATCAGAAGCGCAACAATACAAGAGCAACAGAACCTCGACCTTCGATTTCACGCAGTGGATGTTCCCATTACTTTTACCAATCACTGCGTGTCACAGCTGTAATGAGCGAAAAGTGTGAAGGGAGAATGTTTGTGCAGATTATTGAAACTGTGCATGAAATCGATGTTTTCTATTCCACACACATTTTCACCATTCTTTTCTACACCTACACTGAGAATTCCCACAGCGAACGCGTGAATATAGTGTACTGCTATTGTTCATGCTACGCGGTACCTCAATTCTTTTCATTGGCTGAGGATGAGAGTGAATAGTGTTCCACAAATCTGATGGTTTCTTTACATTTTTATAAAATTTTTTACACAACCCGTTTTGACAGCTTCTCTGTGGATGGCAACACTTTGTACATTCGTTCGTTTCCTTCCGCCCAGCATCCACGAAGGTCTTCAAATAGTGTGCGGGTTCGGCTGCTACTTGAGATTGTTACCTTCTTTGCGAATGTTGTTGAACGCTGGTCAAGTCGAATTTCCGTAGAGTCCTGAGATGGCTGCGCTAGAACGTTCCCACTTGGATTGCACGGAGTGTACTATTCCCAAACAAATTTGGTGCTAATTTCCCGACACTGGAAGGGTGACAAGCTTAGTGGACTCGACGTAGAGTCGAACCAGAACCGTACTCGCGACGAACTACATCACTACCACTGAGATACCCGCTTTTTCGCCTTTCTTATATTTACTTGGATGCTTGGACAGACCGTCTTCATGAATTAGGCGGAAGTGAACACATTGTCCGTTCTTTTTTTGCCTCGCAAAAGTCGCCCATGGTGGTGGAGGCGACTTTCATACCCTTACCTGTAAGACAACTGCAGCTGCGAGTACAGCTGTTTGGCTTTATTACAAACCTGTGCGTTCAGTGTGGAGGTCGTGCTATAGGACACCTTCATCGTCGTGGTGTCCCTTCTGCAGTGTTTTCCCTTTCATTTTCCGTCTATTCTTCTCAATATATGAGTGGCCCATATATGTCTCACTATCAATGTGTATTCCCATGCTTTTCGAAGGTTCTCTAATAAACGAATTAAGTCCGAATTTGGCGGTTCCATACATTTTCAATCGGTTTCTTGCCCTAACCGTTGTTTCCATGTATGGTGGTGATATATTTAGAGTATGGTGGTGTCTGCAAATTTTTTTGCTCTGTGATAGATAGTCCGCCCTAGAGTGCTACTTGCCTAATTGTTGTCGTCAATTTTTTACAGCTGCTGATACAACGGCTTGACGTGGACCACAAACACGTCCACTGTCCTAAAAAATGCTTGTATTCACTTTCAGTGAGTCCTATTGTGCTAGTTATTTAATTGTTGTCGTCAATTTCTTTTGCTACCTCATTCAAGCGGAGCGAGTGTAGTAGACTAAATTTTCCAAGTTAAGAATGCAGTTGACTCATGTCTCAAATAGATAGCAGAGCGCAGAGAAAACCACTGACCAACGTTGGTCTCCTTCTTCTGCGAAATTCTTCGATGTTGTCTCCCCTATTCGGTGAAAAATGTGGTTTCTCTGTCAAGTGAACCCTCAATTTCGACTTGTTTGGCCATCGCTTTCTGGAATTTCCACGACTTTATCTTCCAAGTTATGCACAATTCTATCGTTTTCCCTCTTTACTGAGCTCTTTGAGACCATCGTCGCTCTATCGGTTGTGTCGTCCGCAAAGCATAGGTATGGAAAGTGTTCTCCCACTATGCATTCGTCGTTATGGAACGACTGCATTGTACATTGTAGTGAGGTAAAGGGAAAGCTCCGGTTAGGTAATGTTGCGTTACCGGATCACTTTTCCTACTGTAAAGATCATCCTTACTTTTTCAGATTTATCATGCAGGATAATAATTCTCAAGGAATACGGTACATGGCTTTCCCTTCTTTCCTTAGCCGATAATGACGGGTTGTCTTCCAGCGCACCGTTTTTTTTTAAATACAGCCTTTTTTCTTCCTTATTAAACCTTATTCCGTGGGTCACGTCTGCTCGTACCTTATTATATATATATATATATATATAATATTATATTTAGTTATTATATACGTATATATACATGTATACATTTATATATAGAACAACTATTTACTCAAATTTTTGAGAAAGTCAATACATTGGAAAATTTCCTCCATTTCATCCATCCAATTCGTCCGGCTCACACAATGCCCAAAGATGCACCACGGGCGTCACTGTGGGTTGAAAGCACTTAGCATGAGTAGGCTGCGTAATTTCATCACACAGAGAAAACATATTTTCCAGGACAGCATTCAAGTAAAAGTAAAAGTAGGTAAAGCAATAAACGCTTTTACCAAAGGATTCTTTGATAAAGTAGTACAGTAAAGGAACAAATTAAGGACAAAACCGTTCACAGTTGCAGAGTCTTAAAAAGGTTGATATATTTTTCCATACCTCGAGTGGTAGGCCTAGTTTTTTAGGCAAAACTAAGAGAGATGAATGATGTCAACTGCGAGTTAAGGAAGGAGCTATATGCCACAAAAGTTAGTTTCCCTTAATTTAGCTTTTTCAACTAAAAAAGAACTAACGCTTGGAATTTGTTCTGTTTGTATTCAGAGAGAACTGGAAAGTCTTCGTCAAATAGCAGATTCAATGGATAACAAGGAAAAGGAAGCCGAACTGGACAAGCTGCGCATGGAATTGATCGAGGCTACAAAGTGAGAATCGAAGGATTGTAGTTTATTTGGATTATAAGGATTATTCTTGAGGACCGCACAATCATTATATGGAGAACTGACATCAAAATCGTCTACAGATCCCACAGTGGCTCTTCGTTTAAGGATTATGCAACTCGAAGCGAATCTCAAACAAGAAGCTGAAAAGGTTGGTCTTCAATTGTCAAATAATTAAACAGTCAGTGAAAATCGTAATAATTCCCTATTCCTGCTTAACTCTTTTCCAATTTCGGTAATTCTACAAGAATTGATGGTTATCAGCGTATCACAAAGTAAGCACACGATAAGCAGTTATTCCCAACTGGAAAAATGCCATGTAGCCTCGACACTAATCAGCTCGAGGTCCCTCTTACGAGTTAGGCTCACAGCTTTTGACATGGTATGATATCAAAAGAATTGTTCAGTTAACGGCACAAAAGAAAACGCTGGAAGATCTAGAAAATGCCCTGGTCAGCAAAGACGAGGTGAATAGAGAACTAGCGGCCGAACTTGACCGTCTGAAAGAGGTTTGTCGTCGTTTTGATGCATTGGAAATAAGGAATACTAGTTTTTTTTTTTCGTAAAAGGAGAGATCTCTAGTCGAATTTTAGTAACAGCTGCATTGCAGTTAAAATTCGGTTCTGCTCGTGAAGAACTGCAACGGCTGACAACGCAACTCTCGTTCCGTGACGCACAGATCGCCAAACTGACCAACCACTGCACCATGCTGCAAATCGAACTAGGCAATTATGCAGAGCGAGGGTTCAGACCTCCGCCGATAACCGCTCAATTCAATGCGTATGTTCTGCTGTATCCTTTCCATACTTTTTGTTTAAAGTTTATTTCACACCAACTATGAACTTCTATCAGCTGACGGTGAAGTGCATTTGCGCTCAGGTATATTTAAGGATTTTCTTTCTACTTCTCTTCAGCAAACACGAGGTGCTATTTTATTTCTTTATTTACGCACAAGCTGACGTTTCGGCGGATTTCGTCTTCCTCAGAGCCTGGAACAGTCAAGTTGACCCACTCGGCCAAACACCTCCATAATCAAACAGAGAAAACGCTAAACCAAGATTTCAATCACACTGAACACAGAATGGCTACATCGCATAGCTCTGCACACTCACCGCTTGCTATGAGTCATCCACTGAGTACGTCGCGTGAAGACCGACCGCACAGAATTCACGTGGAAGCGTAATGTGCCCTTCCCATCAGAATTATCGTTTATATACTGTCCAATATCACGCATGATAACGGGGCATTCCTCCTTGCGGTTCATTTTCGGATTCTTGGAATTAATCCAGAATTCCTCTAGAGTTTTGCGCGCTTGTGTTCTCGATTCTTGCGCGAGGATCGTAACCCTTACTTCAAAATATTCTCCGTTATGTTTCTGCGTGCTATGCGTACCTAGTGGACTACTTGGCTTACGTTTGCCGACTAGGCATTCTTTTATACGTACGCAGAGTGGTCTACCTGTTTCGCCAACGTATTCGTCCCCGCACGCTTTACAAGCGATTAGATAGACTGTACCCGAACTCATGCAGTCATCGTCTCTACCATTGGGGCAAATTATGCAATTTTGGGTTGCACATAGACGGTCGTATAGGCGGTTACGAACTAGCTGGCGCCTTAGATTACTCGGTGGTATTTCGATTATCGTTACCGAATTCTCTAGACTGGCCCTTCTTAAACAGCGTTTTATAGCTGCGCTTACTTCATTTGAAATGAAGGGCAGTATAAACGGGACATTGTTGTCACTAGAATTATCGTTGGGGTACCTGTGGTCTCCTCTACACCTATCTCGAGCTACGGTTTCGTAGCCATTAAAAATGGCTATTTGTCGCGCCAAGCTCCGGGACTCCTCTCTCTGTTGTTGTACACACGCTGGTAGCTGCTCGATACATGTTTCTCACAAACGTCCTTTTCGTGTGAGAGGGATGAGAGGAGAGGTAATGAACTAGGATGTTTTTACTACTTGGTTTTCGATACCACTTCGTAGTTTAGACGTTTTCTGATAGGCTAATTTGCACGTTCAGAAATGAAAGCCAGTCTTCTTTTGGTTTCTCTCGGGTGAATTTAATATACTCTGACTGTGTGTTCAACAACTCGAAACATTCGTCGATTTCTTCTTGCGTTGAACAAATGACGAAGCAGTCATTTATATATCTACAGTAGAGTAACGGACCGAGGTCGATTACTGGCGCTTCCACTTTAGACTTGAATGCAATGGCAAGGCTTGGTGCCAGTCGTTGTCCCATTGCCAGCCCTCTCATTTGTGCGTAATACCTCCCGGACCAACTGAAGATTGAGCAGTTTAGGCACTCCTTTAAGAGTGTCATCAACTGCTGAATCGAGAAGCCGTACATGTTTATTGCTCCTTCGTGTTGTATAAGGAGCTCGTTTATGGCTTTCNGGCAAGGCTTGGTGCCAGTCGTTGTCCCATTGCCAGCCCTCTCATTTGTGCGTAATACCTCCCGGACCAACTGAAGATTGAGCAGTTTAGGCACTCCTTTAAGAGTGTCATCAACTGCTGAATCGAGAAGCCGTACATGTTTATTGCTCCTTCGTGTTGTATAAGGAGCTCGTTTATGGCTTGCATAGCGGAGTCATTCGACACGTTCGTATACAGGGCAGTGACGTCGAAGGACTCCACCACGTACGCGCTGTTGAGTTGCGCGTTACGTAGACGATCCAGGAACATTTGGGTGTTCGTTAGTTGAGATGGAATGTACTTCAACAACTGAGTAAGTATTAGGGTTATTAACCACGTTATTCTATCCGTTGGCACGTCTTCGCAGCTAATGATAGGTCTAACCTTAAATAGTGATGGATCGTTAGACGCAAGACCATCGCTGGATACCAACTTATGAGTTTTTATAAGTAAGTACAAGACGGGGCATGTTGGTAAGGCAACTTTAAGTTGAGAGATAACTGATGGTTTCAAACCAGCAGCCCTTGCCATTTTGGCCCATTCGTGGTTTAGTTTTCGGTATTTAATTTTGAATTCTTCCTCAGATGATGGGCGATAAAGCGAAGCATCTTCAAGATGCTTTTTCGTTATCTCCACATCTAACTGATGAGGAATTACGACAAACTCTCCACCCTTATCACTAACGGAAAGTCTTATGGTTTTCAACCTTATCAGGTCTCGTACCTCTCGCATACCACGTTTTTGCACTGGAGTGAGGTTGGAGCTGTATCTTTTCGCGCGATAGTGATTAAGGACTTTGAGAGTTTCATTCGCAAACATCCGAAATTTAACATCAACTTCATTATTGGGCTCTTGTTGTCTAGAGAACGTCGGAGGAAATGGTGCTATTGGTAGGGCCCCCACTTGATGTTGTTCGTACCTATTTAGCGCTTCATCTCTAGCTTTTTTGCGGAGTCTATCTTGAAATTCATGTAAACCACATGCGACCCTACGCAAGGTTACCTTAGAAATGGGTTCAGATGGTGAGAAGCTCGGTCCCAATTCTAATAACGAGCGCGCACCGTCAGGGAGGGTTATGCCTCCTAGCGCGCTCAACCTTGAATTTCTTTGCACATTATTTATCCTACTGTGAATCGTTTGATCTTCGTTGGCGGTGTTTCTGAATGCTCTTGACGCCGTGTTATGCGATTTACTCAGAAGGTCTTGGAATTTTCTCCGCAAAGTTACTTTAGCATTAGACCTAATAGAGTTGCAAATGACCTGCCCACTATTCTCCTCCAGAGGCGGTCCTCCAAATACTGAGCACAATAGTTTTCTTTCTTCTCGCATTTCTTCCACTTAGCGAACATCTGGCTTTGTTTGCTTCGTAGACAGGTGCGCAGTAGTTGCAATTCGATGTGCAGTACTCGGTGGTCATCCTCTGGCAGTCCGCATACTTCGTGTAGTCGTTTTCTTTTTATCAATTTTGGAGCGACTTGGTGTTTTATGCAGCGGCGGAGAAAATGTATCGCCTGTCGAGCAAAGACGATCTTTTGTCTTAGTGACAGTGCTTCTTTTGCAAGTCGGAAATATTGCTGGTACATCTTGTAGTAACTCCCAAGTCCGACCTTCTATTAACCTCGGCATTGATTGAATATATATCTTTCTACTTCTCTTCAGCAAACACGAGGTGCTATTTTATTTCTTTATTTACGTACAAGCTGACGTTTCGGCGGATTTCGCCTTCCTCAGAGCCTGGAAGGGTCAAGTTGACAGCAACCCACTCGGCCAAACACCTCCATAACCAAACAGAGAAAACGCTAAACCAAGATTTCAATCACATTTAGCATAGCTCTGCACACTCACCGCTTTCTATGAAGGGTTTTCTTTTCTAAAAGAGTCTTCCACTAAAATACATTTTATGCGTTATTCCTTACCACTACAAACTCACAAACTGCCACTTTTGTTTGGGAGAAGAGCATCAAGTAGTGAGAAACCTTCCTCTCGCTCATTGATTTTGCTTGGAATTTTCTTCTCTTTATGTTCTTTCGAGTACCATTACAGTGTATCTGAGGTTCAATTTGTCTTTGAGTGCGATGAATAACGAACACTCATTCTGGTTACGTTACCAAGCTTCCTTTTATTGCGATATCTGAAAGGTCGTGATTTACAAATCCAATGATGCTGGGATATTTGCAAGACACGGACCCTAAGTCAGATTCGAACCCGTGATTACCCCTTCCGTCGGAACGAAATGAAAATAAGAGGCAGTAGATAAATAAACATTGTAATTTTGACTGTACCCTAGTTTAACTGGGTTCAATGCCGATTTGTGCTCCCTGGATCATTCCCGTTACGTGTGATTGAGGATGGAAGCGTTAGGTAGAAAACTGGCTGAGGGAAAACCAAAGTAACGCTCTCGGTGGTGTAGTGAGTAACATTTCAGCCCCCAGAAAGGGTAATCGGAGATTCGAATCTGGCCTGGGGTCCGTGTTTTGAAATTTTGCTTTGAAAATATCTTAGCATCATTGTCGTTGTGTTTCACATAACACGCACCAATGAAAAGAAGAAACGATAGGCA
The DNA here is from genome assembly GCA_900624975.1 of Angiostrongylus costaricensis. Lineage (NCBI taxonomy): Eukaryota > Metazoa > Nematoda > Chromadorea > Rhabditida > Metastrongylidae > Angiostrongylus > Angiostrongylus costaricensis. The sequence continues at coordinate 77,821 of UYYA01004286.1, forward strand.
GAAATGAAGGGTTAAAGATTGTGAAGATCTGATTTAATTTGTGAAAGCTTGATGGCTATACATTTCAAACTTGGTAAGGAAATGTAATTTTTAGTAATTTTATTGTAGGTCTCTTTTGCTGCGCATTTATTTTTACTTTAAATCTTTTCTCGGCCAGGTTTTATTTCTCTTGTTAGTATCACGACATCCTTCACCAATGTCTATTATCTTGTAGTGCATTGGCAGTGTTCGTCTACATTCAGCGGTGATTTTTAAGATTTACTCACTTGGGCTTTGACGTAGAGTATTTTAAAATGTATAAATTCTATTTATTGTCTATTTTTTTCACTGCAGGGTATTTATGTGAGAATAACTGAGAGAAGACAGAATGGTGGCCTCAGTGGTGCAGTGGGTAACACGAGAGCCCACGGAAAAGGTAATCACCGGTTGAATCAGGCCTGGAGATCCAAGTTTTGCAAATATCTCAGCATCATTATAGAATATTTTATTTTTGAAGATTAAACAAAAGTTGGCACCTACCGGATTAAAAAGTGCGTGTGGCAAAGTAGTTAGAGGTGTCTTGCAATGCACCTTCGTCATTAGTTCGATACCTCACCTCGTGATCATCAGACCTTCCATTCTACCGGAGCTGTTCTAATGGCTCAATTTTGGAATAAGAATGGAATAAAATAGCATTAGATAGTACAAAAAAGGGATTAGATAGTACAAAAAAGGGAAGCGGTCTTAGTACACGTTTACTTTTACTGGATTCCCATGTGATAACGTTGATTTTGTTCTCGACTCTGGCGACCGTGCCGACGAAATGAGCCCCTAACTGCGCATCACATTCTTATACTGATAACCATACGTAACCAATCTTATTTCGTAGGTTAGCGAGAATTTGATTATTTTTTTGCAGCAGTGTACAGGGCACTCAAACTGAAAATGGCGAAAAGTCAGATGTCATTCCTCAGAATGTGCAGAATCATGCCGGAAGTGAAAAGAGGAAACGCAGAAAGCCGTTAAGACAAAGGGAAGAAGAGCACGTTACGATGGATTTTGTGAAGCCCAAGAAAGATCGAGAATCCACTGAAGTCGTATGGAAAGAACAGGCTATGCTTATCGTCGGCTTATACTCCGAAATGATGATAATCATGGAGGTGAGAAGCGTATAAAACTGTGAAACGTCACCTTGGAGGTTACGATTTCAAGATATAAAAAAAATGGAAGAAAACAGACAGAGTAGTTTTAATAGAAAAAACAAAGCTGGATTTTTTCTATTCAGGAACAAAAATTGAAAGAGAAGCAAATTATGGATATGGAATTGGTACTGTCTAACGGAAGGCGTGCAGTAGACGACATGAAATCACAGTTAAAGGTTTGAGTTAATCAATAGAAAATTTCTGTAGCTGTACAGTGCTACTTTGCTTTTATTTTTTAAGGATAACTCTTGATGGAGATAGCCAGTCCTCATTAAGTCTAAGTTTTGTGTTTTGTTTAGCAGAATTAGCAGTTAGACCTAGCTATTGTGCTTTTACAATATGTGCCTTGATAGTAGGACAGTCGGTCCTTACAGATCTCGGCACATTTTTCATTTAACTCACGTCTATCTAGCTGCAAGGGCAAGGCTTTCAAGTAAGACAGCTTACCAATCCATTCCTAGTTCATTCCCAATTCCGTTGTTGATTTGTGGAATGATTGTTGTCTTTGCGACCATGGTTACTTCCAAAGCGGCAGTCACTCCAGGCATAGATTTGCTCTTAGCCCGACTTATCGATGTCTGGATGGAAGATGATGACGGATGGTGTCTAGCCTTTTGGGTGACCGTTCCACTTCTCCTCGCCACCACATGGCGATAAACCATTCAGGAGAAGCCCGTGTGATTTCATGACCTGGTAATTAATGCCACGAAATTGAAATACTCATTACAGCGGAAGTCACCGGTTTTCTACTCATTTTTTTTTGAAATAGCAACATAGTGGCTTTTCCAGAAGGCATACGAAGAAATCTACGGCATGAAAATGAGCGAGATCAGCACCACCCAGAAAAACGACATCGATACAGTTTCGTTGGAGGTCATCGAACTACGGGTGAGAATCAGACTGCTGACTAGGATCCACTTGTCATTTCGAGCGTTATTAAGCATTTCTTTCTGTCTCACTACCGTCTGCTGCTTCACAGGAGTGTTTTTTCATTATGGGAGTAATTAAACTACGACATAGGAATAATAGAAATATCGAAAAACAAAACTTTCATAAAACATGCTTTAGATCTGTTACATTCAAATGTGTTCGGAAAATACGTACACTATTTTCCAGTCAATAAAACGTCTATAAATAAATTTACGGAATAATTACTTACCAGTTTGATGATTAAATGGTAAACTGTCTTGGCAACATATCAAAACTGTCCAATACTTGGTACGACTACGCATTCCACTCCATTCGTTTCGTCGTAGAGTTTAGAAGTGATTGAACGCATATCTGGCTTATACAATGACTTGGTGTGGCCTATCGATATATCAAAGTGCTACTATCCTCGGAGACAAATATAGCAGCCGTTTCTCGATCTCGAAGAGATGGTGAAACAGGTTTGCCTCTGGTGCGAGATCGAACCAACGACCACGTATACATCAAAGACCACCTTTAGCCGCTTCGCCTCTATCACTTCATGATACTTCGATAATTGAATATCAAATGCATCTGCACATAAATGATTATGTTTGAGCGTTTGGCTGATACTATTCGACTGGGTGGATCGGAACTGGAGCGGCGTGCTGAAGAGGTGACAAGGAAACTAATCGCCGAGCAGATAGAGCGAATGCGGTGCGGTTTCTTAAATAAATGTTCTAGAAGTTCTTGCAGTATAGGCTTCCGTCAGATCTCTACCCTAACAGAATATGCTTTTTATTCACACGTGGGTTTTTATAAACGGGAAAGGGGTTGTATTTAGAAGGAAAAAAGCGAATAGTGAACTAAATCTGCTGCAGGCTTTATGGAATTCATGTCAACGACTTAAGTGTCTCTATGAAATTCTTTTTGCCATCTGCTGGTACCTAGTATTTTCTAAAATAAAATTTGATGCGCACGAGATTTTAGCTGGACAAAGATTTGAAAAAGAAATTTTATCTTTTTCTTTGGGATAAATTTCGCGATGAGAAATGTGTGTGAGGATTTGGTAGTGAGAATAACTAATGACCTTGTTCCTACAAAACTTTTTTCTTTGCACCTGGAGATTAGAGTTTTTTTCGATTTATAGTCTCTCACATTCGAATACGGTAGTGAAACGTCGTTGCAACCGAGCCGAGCGCGCTATGCGTCGTGCACGAAAACGAATGGTGGTCATAGAGACGCAAGCCGGTAGACGATGTGCTCAGCTTCAGTATCAGCTGGCAAGTTTTCAACTAACATCGTTTGGAGAGGAACTGTATAAATCAGGAGAAGTCAAAGGACCGACTTTCTATAAAACTCGACATAAATGATCGATATTTATGTGTATGTTCTCACGAACTGCCCTTGTTGAGCTGATGCCTGGTTGCTATAAGTCGTCGTTGTTGTTCCGTGGTTCAATGGCTTTTTCAGAATATTTCGCTCTCCTCAAAGCCTGCACGTGTCAATGCAATGATAGCCTCATAATCCGGTGAAAATCTGCCGTGTTATTGAAGATCTAACATATAAATGAACGCTATTTTGTCTAAAAAACTACTTGCCGTTTGGGACAACCCGTTTCTTGTTCACGGCGGATCACGAGTGAGGCGTCAAAAAATCAAATTGAAAAAAAAGCCAGATCACGATGTGTTTTAGTGAAACACTCGTCTTTCCAGTCCATCTTCGGATTTTTGGAATTTATCCAAAACGTCTCAAGAATCTTGCGCGTTGATGTTTTTGTTCAAAATCATCGCCATTGGGCTTTTGTGCCCTACGTACCTAGAAAAGTATTTCGTCAAATTTTAAGTTTCCCACCTAGATATTCTTCCATGCGGAGACAAGGTGGTCTAGCCGTTTCCACAATATATTCTTCATCGAATGCCCCACATGACATGTTAGATCTTCATTAATACTGTAGATACTTCAGCGAATTATAAGACTATTGTTACATAAAATACGTCCAGGCGCTGAAGAAGGCGAAGTTCTCAAAACGTCAGCTATCGAACCACAGCAACAACAACAACAACGACATAGTTCAAAAATGGCAGTTCGTAAGGATATATGCGCAAACGTCACTAGTAGTGTAGAATTCTTATTGGGAAATACTATTTTATTACTGCAGGACACAGCTCTAATCGAGTTAGCGAGCTGCCAGAACACTCTTGTTCGGTCTGTATCAATAGAAACATATCAGAAGTTGGCGACTCGTCTCAAGAAGGAAACTATTGCTGAAGCACTATGTGGAGAAACAATAGAGGATACATGGAGCGACAACCACGTCTCTATCGCTTCGCCCACAGAAGAGAAAATACAGGAACTAGAAGCGAAGAACGTTTACCTCAAGGTGCGCGAATGTTTTTCTCCATTACTGTCGTACCTACATGCCTTCAGAATTTTAAGAAAATCGTCGAGGTAATCAGCGAGCAGAACGACTTCTGGTCCAAAGAGACCGAGATACTTCAAAATGAGAATGAGGAGTTGAAAAAGTTCGTTGATGAAATGGAGAACGATAGTAACGCTAAGAATATTCTTGGTAAGTGAGATGCTCTCGAAAATTAGTTTAGGCTAGACAGTGAATGTTGAAGTTGTGTTATTAGCGTGACGGCTTTTTTATCTGTATTTGCAAATCTGTTTTAAAATGGGAAAACGGTCTCTAATAAAATGAAAGGGGCGCGTATAGCGCAGTGGTTTACGGCGCCCTGCAATGCACATGGGTTCGATCTCGCGTCCCAAGTTCACCAAGTCATCTATCCCTGCAGGGCCCACAATTTGGTCACAGCATTGTCTGGTAGGATATCAGCACTGACTCGATACATCGGTAGGTTACCGCGAGTCATTCAAAAGGGCAAATGTGCATTCGATCACCTATAACGGTCGCTGGAGAAGTCTAACGCCTAGCGCATCCCTCAGGGTTTGATCACCTCCGAGGGCTTTATCCTTTTTTATCCTAATGAAATTAAAATGATGGGAAATGCAATAATGTACGGATTTGTATCAAGGGCAAAATCTTTCTTCTAGGCGATATCTAATTCATACGAATTTCGTGAAGTAATAATAAATACACAAAACATTCGCACATAGATTTTCTTTGCACAACTCATAGCCTTTTGTCAACTATTTCACTTCATTAGTTTTTGTTCAAGAAAAAACTAGATGATTAAATCAACATAGTCGTTTTGAATATGAATTCTTAAGGTATCAGCATTGTGTCAAGACAACAGGAAAATGCCAATTGTTTCAGTGTCAATTGAGCAGCGTCTTCTGGAGACGATCAGGGAGCAGCAGGAGAACCAGCGCGACCATGACAGCGCCTACAGAAAGGCTAGGGAGGCCGAAGAGAAGCTGGCACACGATCGTGCCGAATGGGCTAGCCAACGAGCGCGACTCGTTTTCGTCGTCAGGACGTTGCAATCTGCCCTGTCGGTAAGTGATTAGACTTCTAGTTTCAATGCTTTGACGTAGCAACTCTTATTCTAGACAGATAGAATCATGTTGAAGGAAAGTTCGTTCTTTTCTCTACTGAACACAACTGCTTTTTAATCACCTTCCCACCTACAGTGCAAGCCGTCGAATGAATAAGGAGAGCATCACTATTAAGTCCACTCGTTTCTCACAACTCACTGAAGTATTCCCACGGAAGCTCTCCCATCCAGAAAACTGTTATTCGTCTTAACCTTTTCTTATTTACTGCCTACTATAATTTTTAGCGGCAGGGTATGATGTGAAATGCAACTAAGATAATGCTGAGATATTGGCAAAACTCCGGCTTGGTGTGGTGGTGAACGCCTTACTCCCAGGAAAGGACAATAGTGTGTTCATTTCCCACCGCAGGCACATGCGGTCCGGAGTTTTGCCAATATCTCAGCATTATCTTAACTGCTATTTGTCTTTCAAACTATTCAAGTGGTCATCTCAACACCGTCATGGTTGATATATCAACGTTTATTTCACATTGCGCTGTCAGAATCCATTCCATTTTGGCTCTTGCACCACGGTCGTTTGTAGATCGAATGACATTTACGAGCCAGCTGAATTTCGATGCTAGAATTTCGCAACGGTTATTCCTGAGTAACTATTTCCATGCATCGTAGCCAAGCCAGCACACGATACACGACATACGGATCTCTTCAATAAAGCAGTTCGGCTCTATAGATTTTCTCTAATGCAAGATAACAAGGCGCTCCACCTCCCATGTCATGTATGTCACAGTATGCACGTGGTTCATTTTGGTCTGGGTTTAATCTCTACTCTTCATCAATGGAAGCGTCGCTTTGCTTACCCTACAACTAATCCTTTCAAAAGATGGACGTCCATGTAAATTTTAAAATAATCACATAGATTTTAAGAACTGTGAACATGGAAGACACGATACAGAGAGAAGAAGACCTACAAGGGTAAGAACAGTATTAAACAACACTATGTATTGTGTAAGAACAGTATTAAACAACACTATGTATTGTGAAGTATTATTATATTCATCATGAACTTGACTTTTTAAACAACATGTGATCCATTTGGTAGAAATTTTTAAATTTCCGCTAATCGAATAGAAGCAGTCACAAATAATTACAGTGACATATTACTTACTTGGATACTTGGATAACCCGCCCTCACTGGTTGTGCAGGCCCCAGCCTAATATCCACATTTTGGGAGTTTTACTGTTCAGCCGTTGTGGTTCTCTGGGGACCCGAGGTCAGCCAGACAAAAGTTTGCCCTAGGTCGCCACTATCACAGGCAGCCGCAGCCCTTGTGGATCAGAGAGAGATTTGCCACCCTGCAATTTTTATACCAGGACGGTGGTGGGTCCTGGTATTGGTTTGCTCTTGGCTAGGCTTCCTAATGGAAACACCGGACTCTTTCTCAGCTTGGGAGACCCTGCCGGGGAGACGAATCCCACAGCTGTATATCGCAGCCCGACACCCAGGAGCACCTCCCTGGCATGATGAGGTGCTTACGTAAACGGTAGGCCGTTAGGAGAAAAATGACATATTAAGATATTATATGATGCAGGGCATCATTTCCTGCATGGATTTCGCTTGTTTAGCGAATTTTGAAACAAATCCTAAAATTCCACTTATGTTCTTATGCGAAAGTCGTCAGACATGCACAGGCCTTTGATCTTTTCTAAATCCTCGGCTGGTATCTCGATGTATTGACGGCCGAAAGCTGCTTCCATTTCACAAAGAAATCTTCATCTTTCATTCAGGTATTTCAGAATGTGCGTCTGAACTCTATGAATTGCCTTTCCCTGCGACAAGTCGAAAAACTAAGAGCGAAAATCCAGGAAATCTGGGAAAAGGAGTTGCTAGTCAACGAAACGAAACGAGAGGTAACCATTTCACTCAACAATTTCACTTTCGCTCTGCTTACCGCAGTACAAGCCACGACAGTTCGTATTATCTGATAGTTTTCCACTCTCGATAGCTTCTCCGTCTCTCGCGCTTTACTATAACCGCTGACTAACCGACAATAACACTCAGGCTCCGAAGTAAATTGATTTCCACTCACATGTGTCGTAAGCTGACGAGCTTCTCGACGTTGAACAAGCTCATTTTAACTCACTGTAAACTTTCTTTTGAATAAAAACTGTATGGAAATGCAGATTATTGCCTATAAGATACAAACTTCCTTATCTGTCATAAGGACATTGTAATTTTCTAGAGGCTATAAATTCTGTGTTCTCGATTTTTTCCGCCAATATTCATATTTCAAACAATGAAGCCATCAAAGCAATGGATAGGACGCAATGGTGTCCTGTAAGGTATCGTTGGTTCTTGTGGCTGCGCTGAAAATTATCCAAAGTTAAATTCTAACTTTGTTAACTCTTTTATTTACTGCCTTTTTCTTCTTAATGGCAGGGTATGTTTCGAATTATAACTCGTATGAAATGCTGAGATATTTGCAAAACCCCGGACCACAGGTGTATGCAGTGGGGAACGAACACGCGATGTTGTCCTTACCGGGGAGCAGCGCACTTCACCACTACACCATCCGGGTCCTTCGCTTTGCATGTCTCTCAACTAGTTCTATCGATCTTTTTACCATCAGCAATCACCCGTCAACGGGATCGAACTTTGTTGTTTTATCTTCAGGAATTTTGGTACAAACCAACTTCAACAAACGAGCGGGTAGCGTAGTGGTGTGAACCCGATCATCATGAGCAGAGTGTTGGTTCAACCCTGTAACAAGCCCTCCAAGCCTCTCATACATCTGGGATTGGGAAGTAGGTCCCAGACTTGTCTGGTAACAGTCAGTTCTCTGCAGTCCAATTGGAATCGCCCTTGCCCGGTTATCTCAGGACCTCAAGGAAGCTCGAACGGCATTTAACGACATTCACGACGAAAGGAAAATCCGCTAGCAGCAACAGAACGCAATGCAAAAGGTTAGAAGACGTACATGAGTGCTGAATGCGAGGAAACAAATTTAATGCAAGAATTGCTGGGAACCACATAATAGGTGTAAAAGGCGGGCCACATAAACAATAATAATAAAGAACATCAAGAATGAAATAGCGCTCTTAAAAGCCACACTAGCCCAAGAGCAGCAGAAAAAATCTCTACTGTGAAAACACCAAGTCTTGTATTCTTTAAGTACTCTGATTATCGATGAAGTGGCAGAAATAGATAACCTGGCTTTGGATTTCTACACCTTAATTTTTTGCTGGTTTTTTTGTACTTACTGGGATACCTGGATAGCACCGGGATACCACCCGCTTCAACAAAGTTTTCATTTGCTTCTCGCACAATCGTCGGCCATGGTGGTAGTCTGCATCGGGCATCGTGACGTCTTCGATGAATATTCCATAATTCTTAAGGATTTTCATGTGCAAATGCAGATGGTTGACGTGAGCTACGAACACGTCCGCCTGTCGCTTGGGTGGTCTTGCAAGTGGATGCGTGTATTCTCTTGGAGTTCATGCCATCGTTCTTTTTTTTCACCTGTCATATTTTCTTCTTATTATGTGGAAGACCCATCTGTTTTTCGCTATTGATATATATTTTCCTGGATCACGAAGATGGAATGGGTTTCGAATATCTGAGCTGCGCATTCCTGCTAGATGTTGCTGGTTAAATTTCAGAAGGCGTCATTCGAGGGCTCCTTGGGTGGTGCACAGACTTATTGACTTGGTCGAAATATTAGTTCACGTCTCTGCTTCATAATAAATTATTATCACGAGTAATCATTATCAACAACAACGGTCCTACACAAAAGAGCGCTGCCGGGTGAGGTTGTCTCATTCGAGCGGCGCTCCACTGAAGAAAAACCGGTTCGATACGACGACGAAGATACGGCGTCAAGAAGACAAACAGCTGTGAACTATCGAATCGGATCACCGGTTCTGATGAAGACGAAGACATCAAAACGGTAGTCGAATACATAATTGGTAGCGACCACGTGCTAGCTTATCAATGAAATAAGTTACATTGATCATTCATACCGAGGTTAAATTAAAGTCAGTTTACAATACTACTTCACTGGGAGTACTGTTGAAGCAAAATGGTGATCGCAGAGTTCTAGGTTCGTTAGTTGATCTGTGGCTTCTTTGAATGGCTCGAATGAGGCACAAGCTGTTCTCCTTATTCTGTTCGATTCCTATTCCATGTTGTTCTCAATGTTCATTGAACGTTGAAGGTACACGTAGGAGGTGGTTTGTGTAATCAGACAGCCATCTAGGTCGATTTTTTCACCTTCACGCCATAGGTTCTTCATGAATCTTCGTCCTATTTATGTGCAGCTCAATCTTTTTTTCCCGCTTCGTTTAGTTCAATGAGCATGGTCTCTGCTTCACTGGTACTCCTCGAAAAGATGACGATATCATCCGCGAAGCGAAGATTTCATTGGAATTTTCCATCAATACGTAAGCCTTTCTGGTTCCGATCGACTAACATCATTACCTACTTAAGTGCGGCAGTAAACAACTTTACCGGTATTGTGTAGCCTTGTCGAACCCCTTTCTCTATGGGTATTGTGAGGGGTTTATAAAATACCTTTGTATTTGTCCTGCAGTCAGGTAACAGTTTGCTAGTGCTACTATATAGGAAGGGTCCACCTCTTGCTCGACGAGCGCTGTTAGAATTTAATTTGTTTCTCCGCTGTCAAACACTTTCTTGTAGTCGATAGAAGTTAGGATAAGAGATAGATGCTATTCCTCACAGATTTCTATGACTATGATACAGTTTGGGTGCGGTCCGTGCAGCAGAATCTCCATCGAAATCCTGCTTGCTCAGCTGGTTGTGCCTCATCCAAGGTAATCGATATGCGCAAAAGTACAACCTTCGTGAACAGCTTGTAGAATACTTTCAATAGGCATACTCGGCAGTTCTTATGAAGATCCCTTCGATCACTATTCTTCGGTGAGATGAGCGTGCGTGAGGTCCTCCACTGGTCTCGGATTTCCTCTTTCTGAATGTAAGATGCCAAGTGGGTAGCGAGAAGCACATGTAATTTGTTGCCACCATTTCTAAGGAAATCGACGGTGGCATTATCGGATCCCGAAGTTGTGCCTCTCTCTATGCTTTCTAACGCAACTCGAACTGCAGAGGGTAGAATTCCGGGCGCTTTTCACCAGCAGGGATTTCGGCGTCCGAGATGGGGATTGTGGAGGAGCGGGAAGAATTTGTATGGAACTTTCCGTTATCAATTCCACATGTGGGATGTAGTGATAGTTCTATCTTAGTTCATTAAAGTGGATAGTGGAACATTGAAGTCGCAAAGATCTTGATAGCACTTCTTCAGACTGGATCGTTTCTGAGCTACTTCGAATAATTTTCTTGCGTATATCGATTTAAACACTGGAAAATTCTTCTGTGGCTGACATTTATTATCAGTCGCGTTAGAAGCGTTCCAGTAGCATGAAGCTCTGGATTTTCTCTCTACTGGAATAAATCTTTAATGATAATGGAGAGGATTTCTTTGTTTGAAGAACTAAGGCGAATTCGGCACAACCTTTACGTCATTCAAGAAGTAGCTTACTGTTCTCAGCCGCGTCTTTTTTTATCTGCCAGTCATTTAAGGAGAGGATTTTAATGAGAATATCTTCGTCATACACGTTTTGTCTTGTTTTTCTTGAACGACGACAGGCGTTCCGAACGACAGGGTGAATTTAATTTTCGCCGAATTTGAAAACTTTTTCTTGTTAGAAAAGATCTGAAGATTTTACCCCAATAAGTGAAGTTTGTTATGAACCGAGGTAAGTTGGTTTAAAGTTCACAAACATCCCCGTGCACTCAAGCATTGAAATCAATGCATTGTGTCGCGAGTGTGTTAAACAGCATGCCATTGTGCACATAACAAAGAATTTCATTTCTTTTAGGTGGAAACGCTTCGGGAAGAACTTCAACAACAACTAGTTCTACAGAAGGCGGCTGTGAAGGCAAAGGAAGACGTCAAGACTGAACACACCGTTTCTAAGCTTCAGAGGAAACTGCAATTAGTATACACTAGTCTCGAACTGCAAACGGTGGAAGCTGACCGCTTGAAGAATTCCGTAAGTAAATGGACCGGTTTAACCTATCGCCAAACATAAGTGTTTTCGAAAGTTGCCGAATAATTCTTTACTAACTACAGTATCTAAAAAATTAACTGCTTTACTATCGGGAAGGAGTGTTGGTCTTGTTGTATATTCAACGTTTTAGACGACATTTTCACTACAGTCTTCTAAAACGAGTGTGCGGCCACAAATAACAAGAACGCAATACGGAACAGCACCTCACCTTGAACGAAGTTCAATCGTTTCTTTTTCGAGATAACAGGTTCCCACACCGCAATAATGCGAGGGCTGTAGATGCCTAGCATTTCTATGAGATAGAATCTATAACCCTGGTTATGTCAGCAGGAATTTTTAGATTCTGGTGGATCTTATTTCATCTAACGTAGATTATTTGGTATGAGATAAAAGTGCAAAGATTGTTCGGCATCGACCAGTCATCTGAAGGCTAGTGCCATGCGTTTGCCTTCATTTTTAGCAACGTAAAGGTGATTGAATGCATATTTGATTAGTTCAATTATTTCTACTGGCCTACTGATGTACCAAATCACTGTTTTACGCTCGCAGACTAGTACGGTGCCAATGTCCTTACCACGAAGGGATAGAGGGCTTCGTTTGCGCGTGATCGAACCGACGACCCCATATGAAATTTTCGATGTGATTGAGTTGACACGAGGCTGCTATAAAAACTCTCTTATTCGGCTAAACTCTCGGGACACGTAGAATGCTAATCTTAACGAGGTCTAATGAAAGTTGGTTTTTAAGATATTGCCACGTTATGTGATAGTAAATGGAATGCCGACTCCTACAGGGCGCATTGCCCGCCCGAAGTAGACGATCACGTTGGATGGCGGCAATAGATCAATATACGTTATGTAGAAAAGGCACCGCCGCATCCCTGGATTCGGCTCGATGCGACAACGAACGCCCATCTCGTGACGACGACGAGATTTAGTTTGTCGAATTGAGGATCACGCGGCTTTGAGGAAGGCGGAGGCGCCGAAGCACGAGCCGAGTAAAAGTTTATAACAACGTGGTGTTAGCTCAGTCATTTGGAAAATGTATAACTCTTCATTCATTATCTATGACTTCTTCATGGCATCGTGTTATGCGAACTGCAACCACAATGATGCTGAAATTTTGCAAAACTCAAGCTGTGTTTCCCTGTTGTTGTATTTCGCACACAGATAAGTGATTGTTTTCATCGAAGTTTGGAAAGTCGATTTTTAAGATCCTTTGTGTATTGGATGCCACCTCTAATCAGTGAACTGAGAGATGCGTAATTAAAGCTGAAAGTCCAAATTGTTAACGACAACATGTTGCCTTCACATGCATTACATGGTCGCCAAGCGCTGTTTCTACTTGAAGTTCGAGCACAAAAAAGTAGGAATTGGAAATTCGGAGAGGAATATATTCGATTCACCAATTTTTGGTGGTTTAGGTTTATTCTCAACTATACTTCCAATATCCTCCCAATGGTTTACCGCCTCATCGTAGCTGGTAGGTGTTCATAGGTGTTGGACTGCGATCTACAGCGGGGAGGATTCATCCCCCCGGCAGGGTCTCCCAGGCAAAGAAGGAGTCCGGCGTTTCCATCAGGAAACGAACTAGGAGCAAACCAATACAAGGCTCCATCACCGTCCTGGTATGAAACTAGTCGCATGGCGGCAAATCTCCCTCTGATCCACAAGGACAGCGACTGCCTGTGGTGGTTACGACCTGGGGCAGATTTTGGCCAGACTGTCCTTGGGACTCCGGGGGACCACAATGGCTAAACCAAAAAATCTCCGAAGAATGGAGATTATGTTGAGGCCCGCACAACAAGTGAAGGCGGGCCATCCAAATATAAATATATATATAACTATATAACTATATAAACTATATAAATATATATAACAAATATATAACTAAGTACCTCCAATTTAAAATGTGTGGAAATTCATGCATTCTTCCCACATGCATTCACTGCACTTATGTCGAAGAGAAAAATCTTTAAAAGGAGTTTCAAAAATCCTTTCAGCGTCCTCGTAAACGATTATAATATCTATTAGATATTCGGATCTTTCCTGATTATGAATTTCGTCTGATTTGTTTCCAGTGGCTGATGAATTATGTGCTTGGGTAACTGTGACATGTTAAGAAGAAGTATCCGTATTCCATCTAATGCCGAATCATTGCAGATGGCTTTAAAAGATCGGCAGCTGTCCACACTGAACGAAGAACTCGACGAATTGCGAAAAGAGAACGAAGATCTGATGACCACCGTAGCGACCTGCAACTTCTTGAACGCTACTAGCAAAGTCGATGAGGATCTGAAGAAACTTGAAAAAACGGTGGAGCACGTGAAATTTTCCCAAGGATCACCAGGCGTGAGCAGACTTTCCAGTTCGCGAGAAGACTCGGAAGGTATGCAAACGTAAAACTAGCTTTCTTGAAATTATGTGGAGTTGATGAGTGATCGTGTTAGGGTCATCCTACGATAGCGATAGAGCTGTGAGGAAGGCGATCTTTCAGGATAATTCGGAAGAATTCGAGAAGCTTTTGGTGAAAATGAAAGAGGCCGCTGATATTTGCATTCAGAGCTACAAGGTAAGTCTTCTAAAAGAAATAATCCGGATTGTCCGAATATTTGCAAGACATAAAAGTTGCTTTTCTCAAACCTTCTTGCTGTTTTCCTTTGGAGTTCGTTCATTCGTGCGTGTGCTTTCAGAAGCAGCTATTACAAAAAGACGAAGCATTAAAAGAATATCGAAAATTCGCTGAAGAAAAGCTTTCGATGAGTTTTCGACCAATCATAGAAAAAGAGATCATCCGTGAGGAAGTGCGTGTAGCTGATGAACAAACAGAAGCAGAGCTTAGGCAAGCCTTTGGCGAGGTCGCTCGTCTTAAAGTATGCTATAATTCCTTTATTGTCCTAAACATTATTCCTTACCTTCCATCTCTTTCTTTTCTTTCTACGTTTTCTTTCTTGATTACAGTATTGTAATTGTGTATTCTTTATTATTACATATAAAGTTCTAGAAATTTAGCAGATTCCAAATGAAAACAATCGGACGAAAGGTACGATTGTATCCAAATCATTAAAAGCGAGTTATCCTTTAGAATCGAGCAGAGTAGGATCAAAAATTTCTCAGAACATCATCAAATCAGCGCAGAGCATCCATGATGTTAAAATTTTGATTCAAATTAAAGTATCATTCCGGAGACAGTCATTTCCAGGAAAATCTTGAAGAACTAGAAAGAGCGAATCGAGCATTGTACAGAAAACGCAGTCGAAGCGTCGTTTCTGTTCATAATACGGTAGGAATTTGAAGAGTTTCTGTCTTCTTAGTGAACCTGATCGCAGCTTTTCGGACGAATGATAACTGTTTTGAAACATTCATGACTTCAACTGTCAAGATGAGCAGAGTGGTTAATGATGCAGTCCACCAAGATGTGAGGTCCTGGTTCGATCTCCTACCTCAAAGCTGTTCTCCAATCCACGTGGGAACGTTTTAGCTTCGTTATCTCCAAGATTTCAAAGAGACTTTTGTGGAGGACGAATGCGAGGAAGACGAATGGAATGCAATCACTGCTGGGACCTGCACAGTAGTGACAATGCAATGGCGAATCATATAGTAACAATAATAATACTAATAAAAAATGTGACACTAATATGGTAATGCCTTTAGGAGATTGTTATCATTTCATTAGCATTCCTATTTGTATTCTGTTTTTTAGTGAAATAAAAGCAGTTCAAGGTTGAATGTCAAACAGACGAACAGCTGGAGAAAGGATCGCGGGTCGATAATGAGCTGAACACTAAGAATACTTTATCAAGAAGTTCACCGACTGAAAGCATCAAGTCCGATCTAGCAACGTCTCAAAACATCAAAGTAAGTAGTCCTGTCAAAAAAAACAATTCGCCTTAGTACACAATAATATCAGAGTCTTTTTTTTTTTTAGAAAAATGACTTTGTGACGGAGAGGACGAGATATGAGAATGAAATCAAACAACTACAGGCGAGACTTCGTAGAATGGCGGCGAACAACAAGGTAATGACCGCAGGACTGAATTCTTCTTATGGTTTCAACTGTCCAGTGAACAAAAATCCAGTGTTGGAATCAGATGTGAAAAACGCAAAAAAAGAAAAGAAGAAAAAGAGAGAAAAGGAAGAAGAAAAAAGAGGAAAATTGGAAAAATCTAACTGAGGATAAGATGACTTTAGTGATCGATTGACTTTCGTTTCAATTAGATTCTTTGATAGAAGGTGTGTGAAAATTTTTCTATTAAGATTCGAAGCGTAGATATTTTATTTTGTTTTTCATATTTATTGGAAATGTTTTTGAAAAAAGTATGGAAAATTCATACAATACAAAGACGCAGCAGTAAGAAGTGAACTCTTAGATTATGGGAATTTCAATATTTTAGGGTTGAAATAGTTTTAATAGTTTTGTAATCCACGCAGTGTTTTTTTTTCGCCTCTACTGTTTTCTTAACAGGAACTGATTCTGACTTGCGAGAAAATTCGCGGTGATACACTGGCTACGTTGGAGACGAGAGCTCCTGAAGCAAAGGAAATCAATGGTGAAGCGCTACTGAAGATACGGTATGTCGGGATCGGGACTGTATTTCTTGATTACAACAGTTTTTGGTTCTACATTAACAGCTCATGGAAAAAAGCGCCCTGTATTCATTTTAGAGCGTCTAACACTATAAAGTTCGCTAACATCACAATGAATCGACCGTCTTTGGAGGGAACAATTAAGGGAACAAATTGAAAAGTTATATCTAACTATAGCGTTTAACTTCTTATTTACTCTCTACTTTTCTCATGGTAAGGTGTTATATGAACTACAACCACAATGATGCTGATATTTGCAAAACTCGAACTCTAGACCGGCTTCGAACACACGATTGGCCCTTTCGAGGGTGAGTTTTGTAGCGATCTTGGTAAATTGCGGTTATAGATAGTTATTCACGAAGGATAAATAATTACTTGGATACCTGGACGGCTTGTCCTCACTGGTTGTGCAGGCTCCAGCATATTCTCCACTTTACGGAGTTTTGTTGGTTTAGCCGCTGTGTTTCCCTGGAGTCACGAGGTCATCTAGGCCAAACTCTGCTCCACAACCGGTAAATAACCCATTCAGTTGGAATGGACAGTTTTGATAAGTACAGGATTTGATAAGTACAGGATGGTTGTGGGCATTTATCCTTAGCATTCTGTTTTGCCAAATCCACTTTTAGCACGGAGTTTGAGAAGACGAGGAAGGAGAATCGAACGCTGCGGAAAACGATCGAGGAGCAGAAACGGCTACTAGAGAACCTTAAGATGACGACAAACAAAACAAGAAACACACAAGTGAGATCTGTGCTTCTCTTCGTCTATTTTTCCTCTGACGAGCTACCTACTTTGTGATCTTGCAAATTCCTTTGTCCAATTGTTTGTCTCAAATTGGGACTAAATTTCCACATCGAGATCCTGTTTATCAAAAGTTCAAAAGAAACTATGGTAAACGCTCGATTTCTCACAATAAGAAAAGCTCTCGGCGTTGATTAATCCTTGAGGGATGTGCCATGCATTCGACTTCACTAAGCATGGTTAGAGGTGACGGAATACAATTCCTGCCTGTACAATGACTTGCGGTGGCCTACTGATGTGTCGAGCCAGCGCTGATATCCTTCGAGACAAGTCTGGTATCAATTTGCCGACCCCAGAGGAATGAAGGGTTCGGCAACGCGAGGATCGATCCCATTTGTATTGCAAGGCGGCTCCGACCACGACGCTACACGCGCCCTTTTTTACAATAGGAACGCTTAAATGGCATGTCTTCACCAGTCGTATGGAGAAAGTATATATTCCATTGGTTTTTCGTCCATAATCGTTGTCAATGGTTTGTCCTTTTTGGCATGACGAACTGTGTGATTATTAGTCCATGGTGCATAAATCGATTGCAGCTTTAAATGCAGGTAGTATATGTCAGCCACAGATATTTCCTGCTATCTTGTATAAGTGAACGCTTTAGAGTAACGCCGCTTTCTCTTTCGGTCTAATCTGTGGATCTTCTCATCCATTAACGCTAACTGTTTTCATCAGATGGACGTCTACGTCCTACTCTTGATGTGTGTTCCCATGCATCATGAGGATGGAATACTTTTCAAACATCTAAACTCCGTAGTTCGGCTTTGAATGAGTGTCATGGCTTTGTTTAGCGCTCTGTGGATGGCCCCATTACCTGCAAGTATCATTCCATAGGCAATTTTTTTCAGGGTGCATGTAGCATATTGGTTGCAGGCCCTCTACAATACACATTGGGTCGATCTCGCACCACAGGCTCATCAAGCCTCCTAACCCTCTGGTGTGGGCAAATTTGAACCAGACCTCTCCGGGAGGATAGCAACTCTGACTCGATATATGGGTAGGCCACCGCGAGTAATTATAAAGGCCAGACATGCATTCATTCACCTCCAAATGGCGCTCAATGGAGTCGAATGTATGGCGCATCCCTAAAGAAATTGATCAACGCCGTGAGCTCTTTCCGTTTTCCTTTAACGTTCTCCGCGTTCGTCGAATAGGTTAGACATGGGAATCTCTGTAATCGAAAGAACATTCATCTCGATTTGTTTTTCACTGCGCCATAGGTTTTCCATAAACGGCGTTTCTAGTTCATTGGTGGGCCTGTCTCAAAAACAGCGTACCTCCTGCTCCACTGATACCTCTGAAAAAGACGACCATGTTGTTGGTGAAACAGAATTTGCTAATGATTTTCAATCTATGTGTATTTCATTCTCCATCTCTATCGAACTACATCATTTATTGAAATGCACAGTGGAACAATGAGGTGACGGTGTGATCATGTCGATTCTCTAGAGATAAAGGGGCGATGAAAATGGTGCATAGAGCTGGCCTCTCTATAATGATAAGCTCAGTCCTCTGACATGCGCTTGTAGCAACATGTTCTTTTAAAACAAAGGAAAGATCCTATTCTTGACAGACGTCCATGATCTTAGCTACCTTTTCTGTGCAGTTCCTTTAGGAATCCTGCTTGCTCACCTGATTCAACTTCTAGTAGTTCCCAGGATCGACTTTCTATTAACTTTGGCATTGGATTATAAATATCTCGTTTTCTTTTTTTTCACCAATCTCGACGCTTTTATCCAGCACACGTTTATTTTCTTATAAAAAGAACACATACAACACAACGGCATCTTATGTTTCGTTCGTCAGTATCGCCTTCTTCAGAGCCTGGAAGAGTACACTGATACGCAGTTTTCTTGGTCAGACCTTTAACAGCACAAACAGAAAGACGAAAACCTGAACGATAATTACACGATCACCGGTTTCTCGAAAAACCCTCCGTTTTTTTTACCTGCCTTCCGTCCAGGGACAACAGCCGCTCAGAGTCGCATGTGGTTGATGACTACAGCACCTCTCATTAAAAAGCAATTCTGAGATACGGGGCTAGACCACGTGTTATTTGTGGGCACTCTTCCCTGCTACTCATTCTCGGATTCTTGGCATTTATCCAAAAGGCCTCGACGATTTTGCGTGTTGGTGTTTTGGAATCGTGTACGATGATAGTGACTTTTATATAAAAATCGTCTCCGCTATGTTTTTATAACTTATGCGTCCCTGGTGGCGTGCCTTGCCTTAGTTTTCGTTTGCCATCTGTGTTCTTTTATGCGCATGCATAAAGGTCTACCCGTTTCGCCAATATATTCGTCTCCTCAAGTACTACAAGAAATCAGGTATATCGTACCTCAATTCATGCAATCACTGTCTGTACTCTAAAGGCAAATTACGCAGTTCTCTGTTTCTCATAGATGGCCAAATAGACGGTTACGAACTAATTGACGGCGAAGATTATCGTGGTCCTTCAATTATCCCAACGGGTTCCTCTAGATCTGCCCTTCTTAAGCATCGCTTTATGGTTGCACTTCATCGCTAATAAAAGGGAACATAAACGGGATTTTCTTTTGAACAAGTGTTTGGTTTTGGGGCGTCGCTCTCCTTTTAAACTTATCTCGGCTGGTTACTATTTCGTAGCCATTGGAGATGGCTTCCAAGTCGCATGATTCTTTCTTTAGTTCCCCACTTGTGAACACAGAGGTGGCTGTTCGAAACATGCTTCTCACAAACGCCCTCGTTGTGTGTGTGAAGGGTGGGAAGACAGGAAACGAACCAGGATGTTTTTGTTACTCGGTTTTCGGTACCACTTTGTCATGTAACCGCTACTTGATAAGCTGATCTAAAGGTTAGGAAATGGAAGCCAGTTTTCTTTCGGCTTCTCCCTGGTGATTTTAATGTAGTCAGACTGCTCATTCAATAATTCAAAGCATTTGTTCATCTCCTCCTGCGTAGAGAAGACCACAAAACAATCGTCTATATTTCTGCATAGAGTTGGAGTCGGAGACCGAGAGCGGAAGCTTCTATTTTGGAAATAAACCCAATGGCAATGCTTGATGCCAGTCGCTGTCCCATTGCCAACCTTCATAATTGCGCGTTGTATTTCCCAGATCAGATGAAAATTGAACAGTTTAGGCACTACTTTAAGGGAGCCGTAAGTTGCTGGATAGACAAGCCATACGTATTTATCCCTCCTTAATGTTCAATAAGAAGTTCGAGGATGGCTTGCATTGCGGAGTCATTCGATACGTCGGTGTACAATGCGGTAACGTTGAAAGACTCCATCACGTACGCGTTATTAGGACACGCGTTACGCAGACGTTCTAAGAACATTTTGGTGTTCGTCAGATGGGTTCGAAAATGATTAAGCAACTGGATAAGTATTAAGCTTAGAAACAAGGTTATTCTATCCCTTGACTCTTCTACACAGCTGATGATTGGTATATCCTTGAATGGTGATGGATTGGTTGACGCAAGATTATTAGGTGGTACTAACTTATGTGTTTTAATAAGTAAGTATAAACGGGACATGTTGGTTTACTGGTTGTAAAGTGTGAAATAACCTACAGCCTTCGCCACATTGACCCATTGATTGTTTAGCTTTCGGTATTGACTTTTATATTCCTTTTCAGATGATTGAGCTTCATCCAGAGTTTCGATGTGTAAAGAAGAAAAATCTTCATAAGGAAGCTGCACAGCGCGCTTAACAAGGGAATCGGGCGGTAGTACCAAAGGGCTCTTCGATCGCACTTCTTGAGTTTAAAGATCCTGAACGAAAATGACTCCTTGTCTGATGTATTTCATTGTTCCTTCCTTTCGAGTATGTATTTTCATGGGGGTCACTAGAAGCACGTAGTTCGTGGCTTCTAGTTAGCCGAGAGTCGGACCTGACGTTATACGGTTCTGTTCCTCTTGTTCCAGATGGCAGCTCAGAATTTAAGGGAAAGCATTCGGATCCGTTTTCCTCTAACAGAGAATATGGAGTGTGGGACAGACGTTGTGGAATGGTAAAGATTAAAGTATTACAATTCAATGTTTTTCATCAATAAGCAGACACGAGGTTGTTAATATAGAATTTATTAGAACACAATTGCTGACGTTTCGGCGGTTTCGCCTTCTTCAGAGCCTGGAAAGGTCAAATTGAGATGTGATCTACTCAGCCAAACACTTTCATAACCCCAGCAGATAAAACTTGATAAATCGATTTTCATTCGCATAAGAAACAGCTTCATTCAAACACCTACCGTTTATTTGTTGTAAGTATTTAAGTTAGTTGGTGGATAGCCGCCGCACAGAGTAATACATGGTCGATAACTGGGTCCATGTCAGGTCATTGGATCAGCCTGAGGTATGGCGCTAGGTCACGCGTGATGACAAGACACTCCTCCTTGCGGTTCATTTTTGAATTTTTGGCATTGATCCAAAACGCTTCAAGAGTTTTTCGCGCTGATGTTTTCGATTCCTGCGTAAGGATAGTGACTCCTACCTCAAAATCTTCTCCGTTGTGTTCTTGCATCCTATGCGCGCCTAGTGGAGTATTATGTTTTAGTTTAGATTTACCGACTAGGTGCTCTTTTAAGCGGACGCAGAGCGGTCTACCCGTTTCGCCAACATATTCGTGCCCGCACGCTTTACAAGAGATCAGATAGACTGTACCCGAACTCATGCAATCACCGTCTCTACCATTTGGGCAAATTATGCAGTTTTTTGTTGTACATAGACGGTCGTACAGGCGGTTGCGAACTAGCTGGCGTCTTAGAGTGTCCGGTGGTATTTCTATCACTCTTACGGAATTCTCTAGACCGGCCCTTATTAAGCAGCGTTTTATAGCCGCACTTATTTCGTTTGAAATAAAGGGCAACAGAAACGGAGCCTTGTTTTCACTAGNAAAAATTCAAAAATGAACCGCAAGGAGGAGTGTCTTGTCATCACGCGTGACCTAGCGCCATACCTCAGGCTGATCCAATGACCTGACATGGACCCAGTTATCGACCATGTATTACTCTGTGCGGCGGCTATCCACCAACTAACTTAAATACTTACAACAAATAAACGGTAGGTGTTTGAATGAAGCTGTTTCTTATGCGAATGAAAATCGATTTATCAAGTTTTATCTGCTGGGGTTATGAAAGTGTTTGGCTGAGTAGATCACATCTCAATTTGACCTTTCCAGGCTCTGAAGAAGGCGAAACCGCCGAAACGTCAGCAATTGTGTTCTAATAAATTCTATATTAACAACCTCGTGTCTGCTTATTGATGAAAAACATTGAATTATCAATTAATGCCGAGGTTAACAGAAAGTCGGTCATGGGAATTAAAGTATTACACTTCACTCTCAATTCCATATCATGGCAAGATGTAGTAATTCGATCATTGTTCATCATAGGAGACTGAGTAGAATTGTATACACACAGATTCTAACGGTATTTCTTTAGCATAGTTATTTTTCGAGCGGGTTTCCAACAGTTTTTCCCTTGCGTACCGATGCAAGTCCCTCCTGCAAAACTTATTTCGGACCAGTACAATGTTCCACAACTTGAGAGTAGATTACTATCGGAAAAGCGTTGATTCCTGGCACTAGTTTACTTGTAGCTAGGCTGCTAAATGAAAATGTGGAGCTCTTCAGCTTGCGAGTCTAATGGTTGATGAGCCGGCTGTGGCACACTACGGTTTAACACCAATGAGCATACCCCTGCTTTGGTGGTAGATATTAGGGAAGGGAGGAAATGAGAAGGCGACATCCTAGTGTGGTGTTTATAAGAATCTATCGTGTAGAAATATGCAACACCCACATAAGAGGAAAATGGGAGAATTTGAAGTTTATTTTTGAGGAGCATTCAAACACGACTGTGTTATTATCTACAATGTGATGCTATAGAACAACATTTATGTTCAGTAAGAATTTAAACATATCGTAAGTATTTAAATCAGGTTATTTCTTTGCCTCACTGTAAGACTGTTACAGGCAGAAGTTTCGATGTGGAATGAACGGAAAAAAACTGAGGAGAATCTAGATTCTGCAAAAAAGAAACTAGCGGCTGCCGTAGAACGAGAGAAAGAAGCACTGGAACGGCTCGACAAACGACAGCGAGTTCTAGAAGAGTTGAAAAGGGACGAGGAAGCGCGCAAGAAGCAACTTGACCGCGCCTTGAAGAAGAACGCCCAGCTTCAGCAAGAGAGGGTGGGTTGCATGACATAAAAATTCATACGGAGAATTTTAATCATCTTGGGTTTACACTGGGTTTTTAACACGAAGCTATACTAGATCGTCATGGTGAAAGGGTTTCTTCAGCGTATTTACTGACGGTGTTGAGTGAATTTTCTCCCCGTGTTACAAGATAGGCTAGTCAGTGGAAAGGTAGAGTGAACATATAAAAATTAGAAAATGGAATGTAAATAATGGCGGTAAAATAATAAGTTGATGCTAAAAATAACTTTGGATTTTGTCATTAAGAAATTTACAACTATATTTTGTAAAAAGTACTCCTTGCTTACATTGTTTTCGTACCTCGTTCTAAATTTGCTCCTTACCTAACAATTTCCAACATAATACTTTTTCTGAAATTTAGTTTACACTGATTTTAAGTTGGCTGAAATGATATTTTCAAATCGTGGAAATGTCTTCGTTTTGCTTCTCCAGTTCAAAGTCGGAGATGAAGTGTCGGTAGTAACTCGAACTGTCATCCAAGTACGAACCAGAAAAGGGCTTTTGAATGCATGGATCGTCTTCAAAATTTCCTACCAGGGATTTGATTTATGGTGATAGAGAACGTTGTGACGCATAACAGCAGTTGATGACGGCAATCTGAAGTCGACAATGGGAGATCGTCCCGTAAGGACTACTTCAGCATTCCACATTTACATTTCACTAGTCGTTCACCATTTGGAACAAGCTGTAAAAGTGAACGCGTCATGAATGGGTGCCGCATGAATTGAATCAAGGACAACGAGATCGCCACTACGTAGCCTACTCTCCGCTTCTTTTAAACAGTAAAAGCGACCACTTTTTCGATCCTGTTTACTTTTAGTATGTAACGAAAAGGGTGCATGTAACTGGTCGGAAACACTGCAATACACACGTGGAATCGATCCCCGAGCCCATAGCTCACTAAGCCTTTCATCCTTCCAGAGTCGGCAAACTGGCACAAGACTTGTCTGGGAGAATAGCAACACTGGCGCGATAAATTATCGGTAGGTCACCGCGAGTCATTGTAAAGACCAGTATGCATTCAGTCACCTCCAACGATGTTTAGTGAAGTGAATGCAAGGCGGATCCCTCAGGGATTGATCAACGCCAAGAGCTTTTTAGCTTCATGCAACGAAAAGTTACGCTATGAGACAGTAGACGACCTTAGCCTTTTTATTTACTGCCTATTCTTTTTAACGGCAAAGTATTTTGCGAAATATAACTACTATAATGCTGATTATAACTATAGCCTCAGCTTAGCTGGATTCAATGCCGATTTGGGCTCCCCAGATCAATCCCGTTGACAGGTGATTGCTGATGGCACTGAGAAATAGAAAACTAGCAGAGATAGGTGAAACGAACGACCCGCATGGCGTGGTAGTGAACGCGTTACTCCCCGGTAAGGACAATTGGTTCCCCACCGCAGACACCTGCGGTCTGGACTTTTGCAAATATCTCAGCATTATAACAGTAGATGACGTTCAATTCAGTGGAATGCAACAAAAATTAGTTATGAAGATTTTCGCTTTTGGCAGAGGGAATTATGTAATACTTGGTGAAAAGTGTCAGTTTTGGTGAAACCATCACAGCAGAGGACTTTTGTCACGAATTCGATGAAATCCCATAAAAAGTGCAACGTATACTTTCAGAAATGGGTTACAGAAAAGTTCTATGTTCTAGTGCGACAACGCTCGATTACAACTTGTACAACCAACGCTGAGTTCGGCTAGAAATCCTCCTTGATCCACCAAGCTCGTCGAATCTACTCCAGCGAAACATCACTTTTCATAAGCACCTCTACAGCTATTAGCTGAGATAATCTTCAATAACCAAAACTCTGATAAAAATACCTTCGAAGAACTCATTGCCTCAAGAACTTCCGAATTCTGAGCACGAAAATTGCAGATTCTAACGGTTACTGTTTTGATAACAAAGTCGTGTCTAAGCTTAGTTACAGTAACCTAAACTATCACAAGATTTCCATCCGTATTGGAAAACTGCTCAATGATCAAAAATATTTTGTTTCTAGGACAAAGCTATTAGGGAGACTGAGGAAGCAAAAGTACTCAAAGAACGCTTGAAAAGCGATGCTGAGATGTTGCAAAGGAAGGATCAGGTAAATCACGGCTTGAACTAAAAGCTCCTTTGACGTATGTACGTATAAATTGGTTTCTGTTTTGAGAAAACAAAAATCTTCCTTTGAAACGAACAGCGCACTTAATAGTACTAGTAGCGGTTACTTGGGAAATCCATCGGATTTTTTTCCATGTAGATGACACGTAGTATGCCGCTAGTCATTATTGCTTAAGTTGTTCAGAAATTTCGCTAGCGACCACTATATTTAGTAAGCCTTTGAAACCGTTTGGAATAACAAGCACTTTTTATAGGAAATCTCCACACTTTCCTCTCGACTAAAATCTATACAACAGGAGTACGACCGACTTGTCAAGGAATTCGACGTATTCAAAGACGAGTCAGTAAAGAAATCTCAGCAAAATACTCCCGTGACAAATAATTCCACGGAACTAAAAGACGTCAATAACTCAGTAAAAGTACAAGGATCGGTCGTGGAACAACCAAAAGTAACAGTGGCAGTTGATGAGATTACCGTACTCCAACTCAAAGAAACCAAGAACCAATTACGAAAGGTGAATTCGTCGCAAATACTACGCTTTTGAAACAGCTGTCGCTTTGGAATAAGTGCTGATGTAACTTACATCACAGCAGCACAGTTTTTCTTGAATTCAAATTCCTCAGGTGTAAAGGCAAGTTGGAAGGCGCGCAACGCGGTAGACAGGGAGGCCTGCATTACACTTGATCGACCGTTGGTCCGTACCCCTTCACCCCAAGCTCAAGAAGTTCTCAGTCTCTCAAAGATCAACAAGTTGTTACTAGACTTGCATGAGAGAACAAAACCACTGACTCCATACATTTTTAGAATAGTATAAGCCATTTTATGGTGCTTGATGAAGAGGAATGCATGGTACACCCCTCTGTGATTGCTCAATGTTGAGAAATTACCCCTTATCCTTTTTATGCCAAATTAAGTGGAATGACAATACAATAGCAAAAACATTAGTTTTGTTGCTGTCTTCTTGGACAAGGTAGCACTTATATCCAGAGAGACAATTCGCTTCGTTTCGGCACCCCTCCACATTTATCCATGTTTAATTCGTTAAGGCAGAAGCTCAACTGTCAGAAGTAAATGACAAACTAGCCACCTGTGAGAAGGAGCGTCAACGTCTTTCCAACGCCAATAAGCTACTTCTGGAAAAAATTGGTAAAATGGATCTCGTATACAGACATATTTCTTTGAGTACAGGAAATAAGCGGGCTAGTTGTAGCTTAACATTTCGAGTCCGACTCGAGGTGATCTCCACTTTAAGATGGTGAAGTGAGATCAGCCGGTGACAAACGCTGCCAATGCATTGTTTTTTCCAATCCTTTGTTTTGCCTCCCATAGATTTTCTGCAGCAATTTTTGTATTAAATTGATAACCTGTCAATTAACACAGACCAGTGTCCGATCATAATAGCTTTTTCCCACACTTAAAAGTACACTTCTTAAAAACTCTTCGTGGCGTATAAAGCTATCAAAACTGTCACAAATGTGGATGGTAACCAAGATAAGCTCCAGATGTTGGATTGGTTGGATTTCGTATGGACAGAATAGCAGTACCCTTGCTAATGAAGGTGTTTGTGATTCATAGTTGGCGGGCAGCTCGGTTGGAACCAATTAACGTCAACTCACACAGCACTGCATAATGAAGTGCCTTGCTTAAATCTGGCAGTCACACGATATTTGGCGTTGGACTCCAAATGTTAAGCAAACTACGTGTGATCGGCAACGTTGATGTTGGACGTTGAATGAAAAGTGGTATAATCAATATTAAACATTAAGATCATGGAAATAATGGGGCGCTCGGGGCAGTTTCCGTGTTGAGTGACAAGCTGCAAGCGAAGGACAGGGAAATAGGAGAACTCGTAAGTTACCTGCCAGGGATAGATCGCGATGGCTACTTATATTCACCAGATTTTCTTACCAAAACACCCTTCCACTCTAGCCTAATCAAATTTTCCTTTTCAGAAGTCGCGAATAGTAAATCTCGAAGGAAAGATGTCTCGATAACGTTTCAACAGTATACAGTGTGAATAAAAGCTTTTAACATCGTTCAAAGGAAAGAATTTTCTAAGCCGAGATATGTGAAGCTTAGGAGATCAACGTTCGTGAAGTACGATGCAAAAGAATGACGAAGTCATGCTAAAGTGAAGTGAGGCTACAATGTATTATTAATTTGCTCAAAGAGATTAAGTTGCGGCGTTAAAGTAAAAACACTCTATGAGTCGGTAAAATACAACATATTTATGATGTTCAGATACGTAATATGAAGTTATTTGGATTTCTTGAGAGGAGGACCTCTTTTCTTCATTACTTTCTTTTCTTCTTGTGCCTTCCTTTTTGCAGAAGTAGGTTCTGACTGTAGAGTCTTGTCTACAGTAAAGAACATATCGATGCGACCCTTCAAACGAAATATCTTCTTGACGTAACCTTTCTTCAAATCCCTAAAACTCCAATGCATACACGTACCTGCGTTGAAGATCCACGTCCCTTCTTCATTTTTGCAATTGCTGATCGTATTCTGTCCTCACTAAAACGGTTTTCGTAAACATAGTATTGAGAACTCGCTCAATGATTCACGGCCCGGGATATCCTTCGGTATAGAATTACAATGTACAGCAGAATTTCCAATCTTGACAAAACCACCCGAGACAGCTAGTTCAAATTTTGCATATGAAACCAAACTTGGGCGTAAACTTAAGCAAGGAATGGGTGTTATCTTAGAAGAAACATTGCCGCAAAAGCATTCATACCATACAATACTTCTATATAACGCCCAAGAAAAGTTTCCACGAAGCTCCGTCAAACAAAATTGAACAACAATCAGTTGATCTTAACTTAATTAACCTCAATTCCCAAGTGTGCGACGTCAGACAAATGATGACAGAAGAACAGACCTCGACTTGTTAAAACAATGGTGGCAGACTAATACCACTCGTTCACGACTTGTCACTGAGACTGTTTCTTTCCGAGTCCTTACAACTCCTAAACAACATTCTCTTGTCACGATCTTTGCACTGTGCTAGAAGACACACCAATTTTCAGATGACCGCCAAATAGAAGACTGGAAGAAAGAAGACCAACCTATGGTAAGTGATGGAACCCTCATTACATGCAAACACGAGACCCCATCACAAAATGTATATCATAAGCACAAGGCGGTACTTCTGTGGCACCTTCCCAATCGTCAAAAAGCAAAAAAAGTTATGTACGACAAGATTTAATGCGGAACCCTTCTCAGGTGAGTGGAAGACTTATGAAAACCCGTTAGAAGACAACCAACTGCTCTTCAGTGGTTACAGAAACTACCAAATATGCACGGTCGTCAATAAACAAGTATAGAAAAATAAAGCACTGAAACTAGACCCGGCCATCTGCAGATCTTTTCTAGGGAATTGGAAATTCCGCTGCCATCACTTATGAACAAAAATGGGATTACTGATTGCTCCCAGCACGATATTAATTTGACAACGGACGAGTTCTAATCCATTCTCTTCCATATCATAATAACCATTCCAAATTTCGTTCTGAATTCCATCATAAGATCAAGAGCATGGAAAAAGGGACAGCTCAGGACCACACCACACGGCAGAAATTCTACAAGCTGTCAGTTATCTAAAATTCAAGAAGGAACTCCCAAGTCCGACTTTCTATTAACCTCGGCATTGATTGAATATATCCGTCCCGTCCTGCACTTACTTATCAAAACCCATAAATTGGTATCCGGCGATGATCTCGTGTCTACCGATCCAACGTTATTTAAGGTTAGACCTATCATTAGCTGCGTGGACGGGGCAACGGATAGAATAACATGGTTAATAACCCTAATACTTACTCAGTTGTTGAAGTACATTCCAGCTCATCTAACGAACACCCAAATGTTCCTGGATCGTCTACGTAACGCGCGACCCAACAGTGCGTACGTGGTGAAGTCCTTTGACGTCACTGCCCTCTATACGAACGTGTCGAATGACTCCGCTATGCAAGCCACAAACGAGCTCCTTATACAACACGAAGGAGCAATAAACATGTACGGCTTCTCGATTCAGCAGTTGATGACACTCTTAAAGGAGTGCCTAAACTGCTCAATCTTCAGTTGGTCCGAGAGGTATTACGCACAAATGAGAGGGCTGGCAATGGGATAACGACTGGCACCAAGCCTTGCCATTGCATTCATGTCTAAAGTGGAAGCGCCAGTAATCGACCTCGGTCCGTTACTCTACTGTAGATATATAGATGACTGCTTCGTCATTTGTTCAACGCAAGAAGAAATCGACGAATGTTTCGAGTTGTTGAACACACAGTCAGAGTATATTAAATTCACCCGAGAGAAACCAAAAGAAGACTGGCTTTCATTTCTGAACGTGCAAATTAGCCTATCAGAAAACGTCTAAACTACGAAGTGGTATCGAAAACCAAGTAGTAAAAACATCCTAGTTCATTACCTCTCCTCTCATCCCTCTCACACGAAAAGGACGCTTGTGAGAAATATGTATCGAACAGCTACCAGCGTGTATACAACAACAGAGAGAGGAGTCCCGGAACTTGGCGCGGCAAATAGCCATTTTTAATGGCTACGAAACCGTAGCTCGAGATAGGTGTAGAGGGAACCACAGGTACCCCAACGATAACTCTAGCGACAACAAGGTCCCGTTTATACTGCCCTTCATTTCAAATGAAGTAGGTGCAACTATAAAACGCTGTTTAAGAAGGGCCACTCCAGAGAATTCGGTAACGATAATCGAAATACCACCGAGTAATCTAAGGCACCAGCTAGTTCGTAACCGCCGATACGACCGTCTATGTGCAACCCAAAATTGCATAATTTGCCCCAATGGTAGAGACGATGACTGCATGAGTTAGGGTACAGTCTATCTGATCTCTTGTAAAGCGTGCGGCGACGAATACGTTGGCGAAACAGGTAGACCACTCTGCGTACATATAAAAGAATGCCTAGTCGGCAAATTTAGCCCAAGTACTCCACTAGGTACGCATAGCACGCAGAAACATAACGGAGAAGATTTTGAAGTAAGGGTTACGATCCTCGCGCAAGAATCGAGAACACAAGCGCGCAAAACTCTAGAGGCATTCTGGATTAATTCCAAGAATCCGAAAATGAACCGCAGGGAGGAATGCCTCGTTATCAAGCGTGATATTGGACAGTATATAAACCTATTGTTCTGATGGGAAGGGCACATTACGCTTCCACGTGAATTCTGTGCCGTCGGTCTTCACGCGACATACTCGGTGGAAGACTCGTAGAAAGCGGTGAGTGTGCAGAGCTATGCTAAATGTGATTGAAATCTTGGTTTAGCGTTTTCTTTGTTTGATTATGGAGGTGTTTGGCCGAGTGGATTGCTGTCAACTTGACCCTTCTAGGCTCTGAGGAAGGCGAAATCCGCCGAAACGTCAGCTTGTGCGTAAATAAAGAAATAAAATAGCACCTCGTGTTTGCTGAACAGAAGTAGAAAGATATACTCAAGAAGGAGTTGAAGCCGTTGGGTAAGGAAATGTCCGGAAAATCTGTCTGGAATTCTAGCCATCCCTTGTTCTAAGATCTATCGAATATGAAGTCGCGTTCGACACGGTCAAAATGAATACAGTCCTATCAGCACTCAGAGACGTTACCACACCAATAATGATCAACTTCATGAGAATATCTTAGATGGGGATAAAAACAAAAACATAATGATGCAATATCCTAATCAAACTGTTTTGCCAATAATGTCGTCGCCTTTTTGAGATGTACTAGTGGATTAGGAACGATGCTCTTTGCGTATAAGGTCACAAATGATTCGCAAGACACAATTTGTAGAAAACTCACTATGCAAAGGTGGACAGTGGAAAGCGTTATGAAAAGAGAATTATGAAACAACATCAAGTTACATTTCGCAGTTAAGAATTTCTACGAAGAAAACGTTCTCCTGTTCGACGAGAGAAATTGGCACCTGTGTGGCTCGACCACGTAATGAAAGTTTACATCGAACAGGTGGGAAGAACAGTGAACTAGATCACAAGATGACGTACTTTTTCTCTGATACGACCATCTACAAGACTGGCATGTGTGCTCTGTTTCCAAATAAGCAAATGGATCACAGAATGATATTCGTGGGCTTCTCAATGAACCATAAAATCACTGCGTTGATTGCGAGGAAACGAAATAAAACGAATAGCAAATATGTTGGATTCAGCATCACTTGTGAAGATGGGCCATCTAGATATCCAACTACTAAGCAAATCACAGTAAGAAACACTTAACTCAAAAAACATACTTGAAGCTCTTTTCACCACACATAAAACTGATGATTCCGTCAACGTCAGGTTCCTTCCATACTAACTGAAACCCTGCAGTTAAACAGCATACAAAAAACTCATGTAATTCAGCTGCAAAAAAGATGGTGTATAAAAGAAAGATACGCAAATAGATTGACATTTATGTCACTGCAGTCTGCCACCTCCGGAGTAAGAAAAAGTTTCCTTGCGCGTTGATACGGCCAATCCGTTGGAGGAGGATATTTCTAGAAGTAAACTTTAAGTAAGGAAACTTTCACTTCTGAGGTGCACATTCCCATAAACAGACTTTCAAAATTTTTTTTATACTTTATTTGATCCGTCTTCACGTCTACTGTGCGGATCCCAGCATTTCTCACATCCAATTCGCTTCCTCGTATACATCGCGCATGAAGGTCTTCCAAGTTTTTACGTATGGCTTCGGTTGCTGCTTGAAGATTTTCATTTCATCTTGAATGTTGTAGAATGCTGGTCGAGCAATTCTCCCTGGAGCCCTGAGATAGCCGGGCTGGAGGGTTCCCAGCTGGATAGCAGAGTGAATTTTATCGCGGACAAGTCCGGTGCTAATTTCCCAATCCCGGAGGGATGAAAGGGTTGGTGCAAAGTTATTTGTGATAAACACAAGATTGCAA
The DNA here is from genome assembly GCA_900624975.1 of Angiostrongylus costaricensis. Lineage (NCBI taxonomy): Eukaryota > Metazoa > Nematoda > Chromadorea > Rhabditida > Metastrongylidae > Angiostrongylus > Angiostrongylus costaricensis. The sequence goes on from UYYA01004286.1 coordinate 110,053, forward strand.
GAACAGAAGCTCGTGATAACATCACAAAGACGCTTTGCGATTGCGAAATAAGTAGCACTTACCTTTTGATCGAGATTTTCTAGAATCGATTCAATATCCCCGTATGTTTTTATCAGTTCAAACGCCTTCTTCGGACCAATTCCTCGTATCGACTCACAGTAATCGCAACCAAGAAGAATGCAAAGGTCAACAAACTGCTCCATTGTCATGTCGAGGTCAGTCAAGATACGGGAGAGGGAAAATTCCTTCAAAATTAAAACATTCAACGAAACGCAAATAATACCAATGTGGCATGAAAAGGCGAATAATTCCACAGTACTTATACTTCTTCACAATGGTAATAATACTTGAATAGCTGAATGGCCCGTCTTCACGCTGAGAGGTAAGGACTTCACTGATAACTACCATTTGATTTACATGTTGTTCGTTTGAACCAATACTGCTGAGCTAATGCAAGGTTGGTATAGCTGTCGTTGTTGTTGCTCTTGTTGTTGTTTGTCAATGGCTGACGTTTCGGCGATTTCACCTTCCTCAGAGCCATGACGTTACGAGTGCGAATGAAAAATGTGCTGGGATCGACACAACTCGTGAACTCTAGCCGTTCAGGTATCCAATTATGCATTCAAATACTTCTTTCCCCATTAATTTCTGTCTGGTATTTATACTTACCTCGATTGTGGAAATTGCATTTAGAGCTCAGCACATCACCAGTTTCATGAAGGGGTTCTTGTGCTCAGGCAATTTTCTACCTCTGCTGCATATGATAACCTCAGTACCAGTATCCATTCATAGCGTCTCATGTGATAGGTCATGAATGACTATCAAGCAAGGTTTCCTGCATATACACCCTATTATTGCTTGTTTACTTGTTCCTTAACTTTACGCGTCCCACTCAGAACAGCACGGCTCTAGGAAAGGCGAAGTCACCGAAACGTCAGCCATCGACAAACAGCAACAACAACAACATCGACAACAGCAACAACAGCGACAGCTATACCAATCTTGCATCAGCTCAACAAGATGAGTTCATAGAAATATATAAATAAATATATCGATTATTTATGCTGAGGTTTATAGAAAGTCGATAACCTGATTGATAATTCTCTAGTCTAGCAAAATTTTCCTAGCGTAAATCTCGACGAATTCATACAAGGACGCTTCCAGTTCATCACTACAATCAGTGTTATACCTTTTTATTTTCTGCCTACTATAATTTCGCGGCAGGGTACTAAGCGAAATACAACCACAACGTTGCTGAGATATTTGCAAAACTCTGGACCGCAGGTGTCTATGGTGGGGAACGAACGCGCTATTGTCCTTTCCGGGGAGTAGCGCGTTCACCACTACACCATGCGGGTCCTTTGTTTCGCCTGTCATATATATATATATATATATATACATATATATATATATGTATGAAAAGTAACCATTGAAAATATAAACAACATTTCGTACCTTAATGGGAACTTTCTTAGCTTCCGAAAATGTCATGTGACGAAGGAGAATATTGGAGCCAAATGTTAAAGCATCCATATCTTCTGTTGCCGAAGCGAAAACCTTTACAAAAACTGTTGTTCCAATTCAAACTTCCCAGACAACAATAGAAGAACTCGTAATGTTTACTGACTTCTCTTGAAAAAAAGAATGACACTATGAATAAACGAACTCTAGGAAACATTGACGGACTTACTTTGTTCGCTTTCACTAGAGCGGCACACTGCGCTTCTGCCTCGCAAGGAGCTTCGATAACAGGCACACCCATAAGATCAAGCAGTTTTTTAACGTCATTATTTTGTTCTTTAGTGACCTAAGCTAATAACGTCCTATGAGACCGACAGCACTACACACTGGAATGACATACCTTAACTAATCTTCTTTCAAATTTGTCGACAGCTTCAGTGTCACCCTTCTCTTTAGCTTCATTGAGTCCTTTCTCAGCTTCAGCGCTAGAAAATATGCGGGACTAAATTCCCGTATTTGTGAACTTTATAAAATTCTTTACTAAATGTAGGCAACATACCGTCTCTCGCTACGTTTTTCTAATTCTCCGCTCTTCATATCAGGTGGTTTTCCGTCGAAGACATAACAAGGTTTCACACCATTATCAATCATACGAATAGTACGGTAGAACATACCCATTAGATGACTGTAATAGAAAGTAGTGCTGGTAGAAGACCAAACTGATGATCGTACTCACCTCGTCGTCTCACCAGTTTCTGACTGCAACTGTGATCCATCCTGACGAACTGCGATTAGGAACTGATACAGACACATGGAGGCATCAATGGCCACCTGATGGGACGCAAAAGTTTAGGACACGTAGAGCGCTGGGAGATGGCAACATAGATGTCAAGAAGATAAATGTAGAAAGAATTGGGAGAGCAACCCGACAAACTGCCCTACCTTGCGCCCGAAATAGTTCTTCATGTCACTGAGCTTAATCGCATTAGGAGCATTGTCCGCAATAACTTTCGAGAGGTCCTTGATTCCCATCGAAGTCGGAGTTAATATGGTGGCGAGTGACTAAACGGCACCACCCAACATTTTTCAGCAGATACAGACTATTTGCGCAAAACAGTCAAACAGACGGAAAATCAAGCTGCACTAATCGCAAATGAATATACCAATGGATTGAAAACAGAGTGAACTTAACGAAAAACGCTATGTGAATATGTTTTCTACAAATTCTACAGAAATTCTCCTAACGGTTTACCGCCTCATCGCAGCTGGGAGGTAGTCCTGGGTGTCAGGCTGGAATTTACTGCGGGGGCATTCATCCCCAACAGGGTCTACCAAGCTGAGAAGGAGCTCGGCGTTTCTATCATGAAGCCCAGCTAAGAGTAAATCAATGCCAGGATCCATCATCGTCCTGGTATGAAACTAGTCGCATGGTGGCAAATTTTCCCCTGATCCAAAAGGCGGCGACTACTATGGTGGTGGCGACCTGGGGTAGGCTTTGGTTGAATCGGCCTCGGGATTCCAGAGAACCATAATAGCTAAGCCGGCAAAACTCCGAAGGAATGGAAATTATGCTGGGGCCCGCACAACCAGTGGAGAAGGGCCATCGAAGTATCGAAATAAGGACAGTACAGAAATAAAAACATATCGATGCCCAGACAAACAAGGATTCCATAAGACCTTATGATATCAGAATTTACACGAGTTCATTGAAGACTTCTTAGAATTTAACAACAAGAAGCATGTACGATCAAATCGATACAGCAAAAAAAAACCAACGCCTAATCCAAACTCTGAAAAAAATTGGCCAGTACTTGGAATCCTATCCTAGACTGCTTCCTACACCATTACCAATGAAGGAAACGACGGTCCAAGCGCAACCAGCCACGCCTAGGTGCGTTTCAAATACGCTCCCTTGCGCCCTGTGCAAGATTATGAGCCGCAATTGCGGACTTCTGAAACTTTATACTCCTGTTAACTCAAAATATCGACTTTCTACGAACCTCGGCATAAGTAATCGGCGTATTTGAAAGGATAAAGCTCGGGGCGTTGATCTATACCTAAGAGATGCGCCATACATTCGACTTCATTAAACATCGTTGGAGGTGACTGAGTGCATATCTGGCATTTAAAATAAGTCGCGGTGGCCTACTAATGTATCGAGACAGTGCTGCTATCCTTCCAGACAAGTCTGATACCAATTTGTCGACCCCGGAAGGTTGGAAGACTTAGTGGGCGATGGGCGCAGGGATCGATTCCACGTGTGTGTCGCAGCGGCGCCTCTAACCACTGCACCACACGCGTCCTATCGGTGCTTATTCGCCAAAGTCGCCAAGACGTTAGCCATCGACCAACAACAACAAGGACAATTCTATTCTTGTGTCTCTTGTTCAGAAAGCAACGTCTTACTTCGGAGAGCTTCAACTATCCCCTCACAATCACAGCAGACATGTCAGGTCATAGCTTTGAGTTTTATTTTTAATGGGTTTATTATATGGAATTTCGCACAAAAAGAAAAATAAAGAAGAGACATGGGTCAGAAACAAATACATAATATCCACTATTGATCCAGGAAAATGAACATGGATATTACTGAGAATGTTAGAAGCAAAACAAATCGCATTCTCTCGGTTACTTGCTTACTTGTATTTTTGCAACCAAAGATGTATATGGTAAGGAAAATTCGTACTTCCGCATACCATTCCGTGGGGAACCTTTATAACAAAAACAAATACGGCAAATAAAAAACGCCGGAAAAAAAGTTTAAGAGAACATATGTGCAAGATATTTAATAATCTTCTCCTCCAAGATTATCGTCCGATCCGACATCTCCATATCCTTCGCCATTGTCGAAATACGTGTCACAGTAATCATTGTCCTCTTCAGCGAAGTCTTCATCCGACATTAAATTACTTCCTGGAGCTTCTTCTGAATCTTCAGAACCGTCCTCATCCTACATAAATAACCTAATCTAGAGTGAAGCTGATATAAAGGGCGAAATAAGAATGAAAACTGGAAGCAAAACCGATAGAGCCAACCTCTACTTCATCAGTAATATCGTCCCGTTTCTCTGCTTGTTCCAATTTCATTAACTTTTGTTCAATAATTTCTGTTGTATCACAGTTCACTTTCCTTTTTTTCAACATAGAGCACTCTGTCCGTTCATGACGCCAACACAGCTCCATAGGTAACCGTGAAAAATCTAAACCAGCCTACATTTACCCCATAGAAGTGAAACGTAAGAGTATGCCATTAGTTAGCTGTCTTTCATTTTCCATTGGAAAGTATCGAAATTTTTTTTTACCATTTTCGCTTCTTTTGTTTTGCTTCAGAAAAACTCGTTAAAGTAAACCACTTCAAAAATCCTGGATATTCAATACATCATTGTTAAGCATTCCCACCGAATTCACCTTTATAGCCCAAGCAGACAGCAGCTTCTGCTTCATAACTGTTAAAGTACCAAGTCCTCTAATTTCTTTTCTATATGACCCGTCTTCACGTCTACTGAGCTGATTCCAGCACTTCTCACATTCGATTCGTTTCCTTGCATCCATCATCCACTAAGTTCGGCTATTGCTTGAGGATTTTCACTTCATCTTGAATGTCGTAGAATGCTGGTCGAGTCGATTCTCTCTTTAGTCCTGTGATAGGGCTGGAGCGTTACTAATTGGATTGCAGAGAGTGATTTTTTCCTGGACACGTCCAGTACCAATTTCCCGACCCCGGAGGGATGAAAGATTTGGTTGACCCAGAGCGGAATCGAATTAACACCGTGTTCGTAATGAACGACATCACCAAGACTGTACTATCCACCTCATGTCCTTCAAAATACTGCTTGGAAATACTGCGTTTTTAACACACGATCTTACTTAGATAATAACATTTCAAACCGGAGCGTTTCGTTCGGTTTAGTAAATTTATCAGTACTAACTTAACTTGAGGGAGCGGGTAGCGTAGTTGTAGTGATCCCGTTCATCTCTCCGGGGTCGGCAAATTGATACTAGACAAGTCTGCGACAAACTCCAATCCACACAGGAGCACTCCAGCACGGCTATTTCGGGATTCTAAGAAGCACCGACTCAACCACCATTCAACCGTCATTTGTGACGAAGACGAAGAAAACGGCAGCAGAAGTCATACGTAGAAAACTTTGACCTTCGTGGATGGTGAACACGAGGAAATGAATCGAATGGAGAAGTGCTTGGATCCACACAATTTGATAAGTGCGATGTTGGGTCGTGTAACAGAAATAATAATAGCAAAGGTCTAACTCGAACACAGCAAGATTTACAAACTTTAACACCATATTAGTTGCGTTGAAACGCACAGGTAGAGCACAATTATCCCAACGAAGTAAGTATATGACTCGCTTTTTCTGGCCATTTATTTTACCATATAAAATGTTTGCGGCACTGTGTGTCTTCCATCCATTCAATAGCCTATCCAATACGAATATTAGATGGCCAAAAAGAAGCTCCATTCTGTATTCGATAATTTATAGAAAACCTTTTTTTGACGAGTTTATTTCTCTGTTGGTATAACCATTTAGACTCCAATATATGAAACTGTAAAAATCGAGACAGATTTTTGGAGCATTGAAAACCGACAATGTTTTCAAAGGTACATCAAAGGATCTCAAATGATATAAGTACAGCTATAAAACGCTGCTTAAGAAGGGCAGGCTTAGAGAATTCGGTGAGCGTAGTTGAAATACCACCGAGTAATCTTAAGCGCCTGCTAGTTCGTAACCGCCTATATGACCGTCTATGTGCAACTCAAAATCGCATAATTTGCCCCAGTGGTAGAGACGGTGATTGCATGAGCTCGGGTATAGTTTATCTGATCTCCTGTAAGACGTGTGGTGACGAATACATTGGCGAAACGGGCAGACCCCTCTGTGTCCGCATGAAAGAACACCTAGCCTGCAAAAATAGACCAAATACCCCGCTAGGCACGCATAGGACCCAGAGACATAACGGGGACGACTTCGAAGTATGTGTCACGATCCTCGCACGCGAATCAAGAACACAGGCGCGAAAAACTCTCGAGGCACTCTGGATTAATTCCAGAAATCCGAAAATGAACCGCAGGGAAGAATGCCTCATTATCACGCGTGATATAGGGCAGTATATAAAACTGCTTTTCTGATGTGAGGGGCACATTATACTTCCACGTGATTTCTGTGCGGTTGGTCTCTACGTGACATACTTAGTGGAAACCTCATAGAAAGCGGTGAGTGTGCAAAGCTGTGTTCAAAGTGATTGAAATCTTGATTTGGAGTTTCTTTGTTTGGTTATGGAGGCGTCTGGCCGAGTGAGTTGCTATCAACTTGACCTTCCCAGGCTCTGAAGAAGGCGAAATCCGCCGAAACGTCAGCTTAATCGTGAACAAAGAATAGTAACACCTCGCGTTCGCTCAACAAAAATACGAAGAAAATCGCACTACATAATTAACCAGGATGACCAATTAAAGTGACTAGAAAACGTTTACTATACTAACCCACCTGGCTCAAGCCTTTCACGCTGTATTTCATTGTACTTATCGGTATACCGTCTTATGTCTCTAACCTGAATGTTGTCCAAGAAGAACGGTGATTCCTGAAACCTAAAACAGGCGAAAAATCCAGTTAGCCAAAACATCACAGTGCACTTACCTGTTCACCAACTCCAGCTTCAATTCAGACATATATTGCAATTCATTGGATAATTCGAGAGGAATAAGTGCCCGCTGTATTGTCTGTTTAAAACCAGGAAACATTACACAAACATCGAAATGGAATGCATGTAATGATAAAACAATCCGAAAATGTATTAAAACAGGAAGTAATTAAGTGTAATTTCTTCAAAACAACCACAAATGTGTGTTAAGAAAAGGATAGAGTTCTCGGAGTTGATCAATCCCTGAGAGATGGTCACATGCATTCGACTTCATTAAGGACCACTGCAGGTGATTGAATGCACATCTGGGTTTACAATGAACCACGGTAGCCTAGTGATGTATCGAGCCAGTGCTGCTATTCTCCCAAACAAGTCTGGTACCAATTTGCCGACCCAGGAGGGATGGAAAGTCTTGGTGAGCCTGGGGTGCGGGATCGATTCCATGTGTTTGGCAGAGCGCCTCCAACCACTGCGTCACACGCGCCGATATATGTTACAATTAAGAAGTAAAGTAAGAAGAAATCAGGCTCACTAGAAAATCCCAGTCAAATTCGTATGTATTACTGAAAACATCACATGACTTTTACAACTAAACTAGCCACTAAGTACGATATCACCAAGCGTTTCCTGGTCTCTTAATTTGTACTAAGAAAAAATCCTCCCACCGGATAATCGGGCGGGTCGACGATAACCCGTTGTTTCATATAAGCAACGATGTCATTCCTTTCTATTCCGAGTGCGTTCGCTATTGCTCGAACAGCTACCCCTGGCCCGAGTACTTTCCCACGGCTACGCCCTCCCATGCTGAAATCAGAAGTATAGAACGAGCTACTATGGCATTTCTATTGACCATACATCATGTCAAATTGTACAACTCAAAGATAGTTTCAGTTCGACTCTGGATCACAACTACGATGCCACAAAGCATAATACTATACACTTTTATCTAAAAAGTAAGTATTTCAACACATGTTCACAAAAACTGACTTACAATAACAAATGGCATAACAACTGTGATTTGCCTGAGCGACTTAACAACTTACAAACCACACCATGTAGAACGATCTGATGGGTTATATAGGTTCAGACGTATAAGATCACATTTGATGCTAATTTACACTGGACTACAGAAAGAAACAAATGAGATACTAGCGTCAGTCACTGGCCCCTGCTGTAGTTTTTTCCTTGTTCCAGTCTTTCAAACCTTTCGGTAACTGTGTATCCTCGTCCAATCCTAAACATTTGGGCTCATGTTTGCAAAAAGATGCGCAAAAGACGAATATAAGGGAAAAACAGACCTCCTGTTCCTGAGACCATCTCTTCATACGTTTGCTTTTCAGCAAACGGTCGCTTACCCAATAATTCAACCATGTCCTCACGAGATAAAATTTCTTTCTCCAAAAGACGTTGAGCAATCTAAAGCAGGATCCGGCAATGAAATGGCATCGGCAAGATAATAACTTGGAAATGATTCCAACCATACCATTCCTAATCAACTCAAACAGAAGAAATAAATTTGGAATCAATCCTCTATTGAGGTATTCAACAGGCACCTTTTCAATTTCTTCTCGTTTCGAGAGGAGTAGTTCCCTAGTTCTTGAAAGAGCATTGTTGACAATGTCACGAACTTCTTGATCAATTATTTGTGCAGTAGCTTCCGAGTACGGTTTGTCAAATGACATTTCGCCCGGCCCAGCCGTTTCGAAAGACAATGGCCCTACCTTGGGAGACATACCGAACTTGACAACCTGAAATTAACTGCTTGAGAACAATAAACCGTCCTAAACTAGGAAAGGCCAACTTCAGTATATGACGAAAAGCACAAACGGTAGTACAGACATAAGCAAATCTAGAAAGAAACCAGACATTCGTATATATGTTCTTACGAACTGCTTTTTTGTGGCCGACGCGAGGTTGGTATAGATGTTCTTATTGTTGTTGTTGTCTTTGTTCAATGGCAGCCGTTGGACCACCTGTGAGTCGTTCACGAGAGATGATGTGACTCATTGTCCCTCGTGGACAGACTATACCAACCTCGTGCCGGGTAAAAAAAAGAGGCAGTTCGTAAAAACATATATACAGATATATCGACTATTATGTCCAGGTTTATAAAAAGTTGGTCTTTTGAAGACAGACATTGTATGCATAACTGCATTACGCCTACTATACAATGTCGGGGCGTGATCCATAGCAGCGTTGTGAATCACCTCTTGTTATGACAATCAACGTCTTCAAGAAATAAAGGACAACTTGGACGGAACTACAAACTACATCCGTTTGGTAGACAATATAATCACTGCTTACGAAAGCATTTCAAGCAAATCGCTCTGCAGCCCAAAGCACTGATTGCCTCAAAACACCCTAGAACATTCATGATTCCTAATAAGCAGAAAATAATCATCAGTATCCTGATTCTCACAATCGTGTATACTGCAGTAGAGTCGAAAAATACGACTGGTGAGTGTAAAGTGCTCTACATTTTATATTTCTGCAAACATAATTGAATTCTTTTAGAGGGCACAAATACGGCCTCCTTCAGTTTTAATACTCTATTTCCAGAAAACAATCTTGCCGAAATTGTAAAGGTGAGCTGTTGAACTACGACTTAGTACCAGATGTAACTTCTGATGGTGTATATAAACTTCATTGCAGAGAAACGATGAGTTGAGAAATCAATTATCTAGCCTCATCAGCCGAGTGAAATATGTGGAAGAACATATTAACGACACTAACAATCAGGTACGGAAAAGTTCATCCTGGATCTTTGAACATTTTCGAAGAAAAGACGCTTTTATAGATGGTGGCTTTCAAAATTGTAACAAGCAAGCATTAAAAGTAAAAACAACGACTGTTGCTTATGTAAACACCATCCAGTCCAACAAATAAGCAACTTTATACGCATCTAAACAGGCCAATAACAGGCCATACGCACAGACTTACGTTCAAAATTGGTGATACCGAAAGCCAATCTTTTGTTCTGGTCTTGTAGGCACCAAATACTACAGCATTTACAAGGATTGTGAGTAAAAATAAAGGATTAGAGTTGTAACTAAGGGCAGCCGCGACAGTAAAGGATATGAGTTGTGACTAAGAGTTAGATGAGATCACATTGGTTATAAGCCGTTAATTCTATTCTAAAATAAGATGCAGTGAAGGACAACGTCAACAACCAAAATTCGAGCTTTTGTCATTATAGCCCTTCCTCATGATTTTTGGGATCCTCAAAGTGTTAAACGTTAAAGATTTCAATACAGTCAGGGTCAATTAAGGCACGAAGATTTCCGAATTCAAAACATTTCCTTAGATTCTTAGCCTACATATTCCATCAGTTTGAATCGCCCAATATTAAAACAAGTAGCACTTACCTCTAGAAAGCAAAAATGTGAATTATGATAAATAATTGTCATCAACTGCGCTATTACAAATCAAATTGTTGCTAGGAAAGTTAGTCGCTCGACACAAGCAGAATCTAAATCGCATCTGTTATTAACAAAATTACCACAGAATCGCTAAATTTGTTCGCTGAACAGAAAAGAGACGCCTAAAACTGGCCTTCTATCACCTCTATCACCGGGAATTCCTAGTATTCATCCAGAAAGAAGATTCTTTATAGATACTTCACCACATTACGTAAAACTTTCTTCTCAAAACACGATAATAATATCAACGAGTAAAACTCTTACTAAGGTGAAAACTTTTCGCAATTTTCACTTCCCCACTATTAAGCAATTATAACTCTTGATAACGACCACTACACTCCCAACGGTTTACCGCCTCATCATGGCTGGGAGCTGTTCGGAGCTGGCGGCGATGTATAGCAGGAAGATTCATTCCTCCTGGCAGGGTCTCTCAAGCTGAGCAGTCCGGCATTTCCATCAAGAAGCCCAGTAAAGAGCAAACCAATAGCAGGATGCACTGCCATCCCCGTATCAAATTACTCGCATCATGGCAAATCTCGCTCTGATCCACAACGGTGGCGACTGTCTGTTGTGGTGACGACCTGTGGCAGACTTTGGGCTGGCTGATCTGTGGAATCCAGGGAATCGCAATATCTTAACCAGCAAAACTCTGAAAAATTGGAGATTACACTGGGACCAGCACAAACAGCGAGGACGGGCCATCCAAGTAACCAAATACCAAGTAAGTAAGCCAACGATTACTTTATTCAGCGCCAGAAAATCAACAGCCAAAATCACACAAACCATAAGCGATTTTTAGCGACCACAGGAAAACTATGAGTGTTCGAGTGACTATTTAAAGGTGTTCCTGCATCATTTCCTCCATCAATCTCTCCTAACCAACCTTGGGCACAAAGATTCAACCAAGCATTAACAGACAAACAACAGATGATTTGAAATTGTAAACACAACGGAAGCAGTAGCATTCTTCCTTCCAGAAACGACAAGATATCATCGAAAGTCCATCACTACTTTTCAGATTGCTACTCCATCAATGGCCTTTGCTAATCAGCCATGGTTACAGTCATTGATTAAAACGGCAACAAGCAACCAGCAGGTGACTTAAGATTGTAAATGCGTTGGAAGCATCACTGAACGTTCCTCATGACTTTCCAGGTTTCTACTCCATCACCGGACTTCCCTAATCAACCATGGTTACAGGAATTAATTAGAGCGGCAACAATCAATCAACAGGTGACTTATGATTTAAGGTTGAAATTATCACTGAACGTTCTTCATTACTTTTCAGGTTGGTACTCCATCAATGCACTTTCCTAATCAACCTTGGTTACAGGCATTAGTTAAGGCCGCAATGAGAAATCAACAGGTAATTTCAAAAATATGGTAGAGATGGTTTTAAACAGCCAAATGCTTTTTCTTTCAGAAACCACAAGATATTATTGAATACCCAGTAATCATAGTCCCTGACGCAAACCTTTGCCCGATAGCGCAACCGCATACAAGACCATATCCCGTCTATCCACGCATAGAGAACCAGGTAGGGTGCAAAGATTCGGATTACAATGTATAATTATAAATCGACACCTTAATTTCACCATCAGTCAACTTGTGAAATAATCGTTTAAGTTGTAAATTAAAAGTATAACATCGACAAACCGTTCTACCTCGAATTCAGTCAAGTCTCAAGTGGATTAGTATGATCTGTAGTCATAAAGAAACACAAGTTATTGGAAATAGTGTGCTACCAAAGTAAAGACCAATTTAAGATCCGTTTCACAATGTTCAGAACTATGTGGAACCACCAGACTATCCACGAGCGCCTTGAAAAACTCAAGGATCAAACAGTTGCGGAATATTTGAATGATGCCATATTTGATTGTTCATATTATAACCAAATAAACTGTGACTGATCAAACTGAGCGAACCACATGTGTAGAAAATCAAGACCTATATGATGCATACTAAGAGATCACTAACCTGAGAATAAGCAATCTGAGTCACCTTCTGTAAATCATCTTGAGCACCAGTTGTGATACGACCGAAAAAAATCTCCTCGGATACTCGACCACCCAAAGTCATGCACATTCTAAGCAGAAATGTTCCTACTAAGAAATGAATGAAAACTAACGGAAATACTCAGAAAAGTAAAGTAACTACCAAGTCTGACTTTCTATTAACCTCGACATTAAATGTTATTGAAATCTTGGTTTAGCATTTTCTCTGATTGGTTATGGAGGTGTTTGGTCGGATAAGTTGCTGTCAACTTGACCTCTCCAGGCTCTGAGGAAGGCAAAATCCGCCGAAACGTCAGCTTGTACGTAAATAAAGAAATAAAATAGCACCTCGTGTTTGCTGAACAGAAGTAGAAAGAATTACTCAGAAAAGTACTCCTAGAAGTCGACCAAGCAATCGCATACAAACAAATATGTTCCTGCCAGTATTTTAGAATGCCTCTGCTACAGTGGTTATTCTATTATACAACTCATGATTTAGCAACAGGTGGCGCGTTTCGATCAAGAAGTCCATCTAAGAGTAAACCAACACTAGGATCCACCACCGTCCTAGTATCAAACTAGTCACATGGTGGCAAATCTCCCTCTAATGAACAACATCGGCAACTGCTTGTGGTGATGATGACCTGGGGCAGACTTTAGCCACGCTGACCTCTGGACTCCAGGGAACCATAATGGCTTAACCAGCAAATATCCGAAAAGTGGAAATTTTGCTGGGGTCCGCACAACCAGTGAGGACGGACCGTCCAAGTAAGTAAGTAAGGTTACTGTGGCTTCAACAGATTATGTTAAAATCACTACAATAACAAAAACATGCCTGTCAAGGAGCTGTTCTTTCGAATACAAATACTGTTCCTTGGGAAGGTACTGTGCATAACCAAGACCTTTACCACGTGGTATAATAGACACCTAAACCAAGAGTTAAATCAGGTTACGAAATATAAATCGTATATAATGCTGAGATATTTGCAAAACTCCAGACCGCAGATGTATGTGGTGGGGAACGAACACTGGGGAGTAGCGCACTTCACCACCACCTCAGCATTACATACGAGTTATATTTCGCAACATACCCTGCCATTAAAAAGGAAAAGGCAGTAAATAAAAGGGTTAAGATTGTAAATCAGGTTAGCTAATAAAGAACTCAGCAAATGTATACCGAGTTGAAATCTTTGAACTTGAATGCCTTAAAAAACCTGTTCACCTTGAGAAGAGGATCAGCATGTTCGAGGAACCACCCTGCAATTGCATGCCCTGCTTCGTGATAAGCCACTGTACGCTTTTCGTCCGGTTGTAACACCTTTAAAAAATCAACCCAAAATTAAGATAATCAGCAAAGCGAGAAATCAAAGAGCTCTAATCTACAACGTCCAGTTTCAGAAAGCTGTCAAGTACCTGACTTTTCTTCTCCATTCCAGCAACAACTCTCTCAATTGCCTGCTCGAAATTCTTTTCGCTAATCTCGTCCGCGGCATCCCTTGCAGCTATTAATGCAGCTTCATTACAAACATTAGAAATGTCAGCCCCTAAAATGTATAACTTTAATGGGCAACTAAAGAACATATGGAGTGAAAAACACTGAAGTGAAGAGGGTAATCAAAGTCATTCATAAATTGAAGGAATGGAAAAACACCAGAAAATCCCGGAGTGTGTGCAGCAAGTTTCCTCGATAACTGAACTTTCTCTAGAGATGTTTTTAAAGGACCCAAGTGCACTCTGAATATTGACGCTCTGCCCTGGAAACACAATTTCTCTGATCAAACAAACAGCGCTACACATGCCACAAAGGCTAACGGAGAACCTTGATATCCGGAACTGGAACATAAATTTGTCGATCAAAGCGACCTGGACGCAACAAAGCGGGATCAAGGATATCAACACGATTCGTTGCAGCAACGACAATTACAGATGATTCCTCCGTGGAAAAACCTAAACAGCGGAAGGAAGTCTGAACAATTAGGGAAGGTTCTCATTGATAAAGATAAAAATTCTATTTGTTACCATCCATTTCAACAAGAAGTTGATTTAGCGTGTTTTCTTGCTCGGAATGACCTCCTATTCCTCCCTTTCCACCTCTTTTTCGACCAACTGCATCGATTTCGTCAATAAAGAGAATACATGGACTGTTTTTTCTTGCCATCGCAAACATGTCACGAACCCTAGCAGGACCAACACCAACAAACATCTAGAAAAAATTCCTCGAAATTGTTTTTTGAAAAAGTAAGACGATGAAAATAGAACCTCGAGGAATTCGGAACCAGAGACTGTGATGAATGGCACGTTGGCTTCGCCGGCAGTTGCTTTTGCTAGAAGTGTTTTGCCAGTTCCAGGTGGCCCTGTTAGGATTGCGCCCTACAGGAAGAACGGAATTCACGAAGAAAACATATAATACAAAGAATTATGAGAATTCCGCTTACTTTCGGAATTTTCGCCCCAAGATCTTTGTACTGTTGTGGATTTTTCAAAAAATTTACAAATTCCATAATTTCAATCTTCGCCTCCTCGCAACCGGCAACGTCTTTGAACGAAACCTTAACTACACTAAAGACGTGACCTCACCATCCCCAACAAGAAAGACGATTACCTTGATGTCCTCCTTGTTGATGATTCTTGCAGTGCTTTGTCCAAATCCACCGAACATTCCACTCAGACCACCTCCGCCCCCAGGTCGACCTACATTGGTGACGCAACAGAATCAAAACCAAACACGAGGAAAACACGAAAGATCTTCTAAACAAACTGCATAAATGGTAAAAGGTACAAATCAATATGGTTACCAGTAGTCTGCAAAAACCGTATAGAAGAAAAAAATACGAAACGAAAAAGTAGTTCCTATTTTCTTTTTTTTAGGCGGAATTTCTAGAAAACACTCACCACCTGCAGCTCCACCTCCTTTAAGAACGCGGTAGATATAGTACCCAAACAACAAGGGGAATGCGACGCTGATAAGGTTTGGAATTTCCCTCTTACTAAACAGTAAGACGGTCAACTTTGCTGAGCTCTATACTTGCGGATACCACACCGCAAAAAAGCAACAACGACAGACACAAACCATTGAGGAAAATCAACTCACAAGTCAAATTCTGACTTGTAAAGAACAGGTATCTGTCGATCGGCATCGTAACCCAAATGCATCTGCGCCATATCCAAGCTCCTTTCGAAGCTATCCACGCTACCGATATTAAAGTAGTATGTCTGCTGAGAAACCAAACTCAGAGATCAACATCAAACACCACATAAAACTAAGTATAAAGTAAGAAAAAGACAACATACCCCCGTGGCTTTAGCCGAAGAAATAATGCGAACCCATCTCTTATCAACTACTTCTAAACGATCAACCTATAATGTAAAAGAAAAACTAACATGAAAAATCACAAGATTTCGGATAGAAGAAATAAAATGCGTAAAACATACAATTCTGGGTTCCAGAAACTCATGGTAAAACTCTTTCCATGAAATTTCTTTATATGACTGATAATCCATAAATAAATAAAGGGCTATTATAAGGCCAACACTGACTGCAATCTGTTGCCAACCACCAGGGCTGAAAGTGACGGGGTCGAACAAAACGAAACAGTTTTTGGAAAGCGACAAGAACCTATGACAAACACTCACATTTGATCGAACGGTCCAGTTGAGCCACTACCACCAGCAGAACCTCTCCCCTTCGCGGAATCTGAATGGGAACCAGTGCTCTGATGAAAACAAAACAGGTAAAACACAGCATGTCGATGCAAAACGAATACAATAGTTAGAAAATGACTCGCCTGAAGCCTTTGGCTTCTCAGTAGACGGTGAGCTGCTTTCCTTTCCAGAAGCTTTCTTCTCATCAAAGTCAAAGAATTTCTTAAAACCTTTCGGGGGAGAAAACCGAATGACAGCATTCCTGAGTTCCTCAAGCCACGTATCATTATGTAATAACTGAGACAATTCCCTTTGTGTTAAGAAGTTTCCATTCTGAAAGAAAAAACAGGATCAAAGTTGCGCATAGAAGAGAACAGGCTGAAATCCACACACTTACTTTCTCGTTTAAAGAACTGCATAACACTAGCGACGATGACGTGGAATACAGACGTTTCAATTTTACTAAATAACTAGCTCCACTGTTCATAAACTCTCTATATTTCCCGCTATTCATACATACGCGTAGCATTCCTAGAAACCTCTGTATATACAAAACGCGATATATACATACTATATATACACATGTATGCCTATATACATGTAAAGGACAAAGCATAAAGCTCTCGGCGTTGATCAATCCCTTAGAGATGCGCTATGCATTCGCCTTCACTTAGCGTCATTTGGAGCTGATTAAATACATATCTGGCCTTTACAATGACTCGCGGTGGGCTACGATGTATCGAGCCAGTGCTGCTCTCCTCCCAGACAAGTCTGGTACCAATTTGCCAACTCCGGAGGGATAGAGTGCTTGGTGAGCCACTAGCGTGGAGGTCGATCCCACGTGTATTGCCGGGCGCCTTCGACCAATGCGCCACAGGCGCCTTTTATACATATGCATACAATATATGTATATGTACATACAGTAATGCTACCAGAGAAAAGCATGTCCTTATATTACTTATACTACTAAAGTCATATGTAAAATATCTACATAAGTCAACTTAAACATTTGCACTAGTTTTGAATCGTCAAGAACAGCTAAAACAGGGAACAGTACGTCGTCAAGAACAGCTAAAATAGGGAACAGTACGTAAAAGCTGCAGCCGAGATGAGCACCAGAAAAAAGCCGATCCAACAAAACGAAACGAACAGAAATATGACCTCAACGAAGAAAGTAAAAGAAAGGAAGAAAGGAAAAAATGAAGGAAAAACTCGCCCTGCTCGAACTCCGACAATTGTCACAAACGCAATCGCGCTGGACAGCCACGCCCACAATTTGTCCCTGCGGCGAATTCAAAACATCACCAAAGACGTCTACTGAGTTTGTACGACGATTTCTTTCGCTAAGAACTGATGGAAAACGTTCTTCGTCGGTTTACAACCGTGGATTACCAGCATTGTAATCGATAACAAACATGAGAATAGAGCGCGAAGACAAATACACATGCTGTCACTCAGGCTTTGAACTACGCCGAAGAACGTTTTCTATTGTCCTCGGATGTGTGGACAGAAATCATTTGTGTCTCTATACAAAACCGGCTTTTTTCTATGAGAGCGGAAATCTCTGCTAAGGGACTGGGTTCATTATGAACAATACATACAGTGATGAACAGCTACTATAATAAAGAAAAAAGCTCTTGGCGTTGATGAATCTCTGATGGATGAGTCTTGCATTCGAGTTCATTAAGCATCGTTAGGTGTGATCGAATGCATATCTGGCTTTTAAAATGTGTCGTGGTGGCCTACCGATGCATCGAGCCAGTGCTGCTATCCTCCCAAATAAGTCTGGTACCGATTTGCCGATCCTGGAGAGATGGAGGGCTTGCTGGACGTGGGGCGCATGGATCGATCCTATGTATATTGCAATGCGCCTCCGACCACTGCGCTAAATGCGCCCTACAACCGCGAAATCTATTGGGAATATGTGAGGAAGATATCAAGTCCATTAACATCTTTTATGGTTGATTTCGTTGCAAGCGAAGATACAGAGGCTTCGACGTTGTCCAGAAGTCTTAGCAATTCGTAGGATGAATGAATTTCTCCAATCGAACCGAAACGTCCTTTTCGAACAGCCCAACATCGACAGCAAAACAGTCGTTATAAGAAGCGCAGAGAACATAGCTCATGTATTCTATGAAATTTAAAGAAAGAAACTTGCTAAAGTCATGTCAGTCATGAAGAGACATGGAGCAAAGAGATGACTGGTCCTGCGTGATGGCACCGGAAACAATGCTGGGCATCGAAATGATGAAGTACATACTGGCATGCAACCGAATCTGTCATGAAGTCGAACGAACCATCACATCGATCTAAAAAATTAGCCTACATTCGGAATCTCTCTAGTCACAACTTTCTTCGATAGTCTGCACGCGCCATCAAAGACTATGAAGTAAGCTTTTATTAGGCGACTCGGAAATTTATGTCCGATTTGCGATTTCATCTTTCTTGAACGTTTTTCAGCAACCATTTTTTCCGACTGTTATGCTACGATATATATATATATATATATACATATATATATATCAAGGACGGTTGTGGCGCAGTGGTCGAAGGCGCTCTGCAGCACACACGTGGAATCGATCTCCGTGCCCATGGCTCACCAAGCCCTCCATTCCTCTGGAGTCGGCAACTTGGTACCAAACTTCTCTGGCAGGATAGCACCACCGGGTAAAGGCCAGATATGAATCAATAACCTCCAAACGATGCCTAGTGAAGTCGAATGAATGGTGCACCCATCAGGCATTGATCAACGCCGAGAGCTTTATCCTTTATTTTTTTCATGTATATATCAAAAACTGGCTTTCCTTTAATCTCAGCTTGAAAAGCTAATATGTGTTCAATTTGTTGAGCATAGACGAGATTGATAAAGATGCTTATTCAGTTAATGTTTCGACGTCTTCGTCTTCATAAGAGCCGATGGCCCACCTCTCTTAAATTCATTCATCCCTTTTAAAGTTACTTATCAACCTCGTGTTAGGTTAACAATTTCAATATATGTATATATGTATAGAGGATAAAGGATAAAGCTCTCGGCGTTGAATCCATTAGGGATGCGCCATGCATTCGACTTCATTAAGCATCGTTTGGAGGTGATTCAATGCATATCTGGCCTTTACAATCACTCTCGGTGGACTACCGATGTATCGAGCCATTGCTGCTATCCTTCCAGACAAGTCCGGTACCAATTCACCGACCCTGGAGACTTGGAACGGTTAGGCGGCCAGAGGCGCGGGAACTGAGCTCATGCGTATTGCAGGGTGCCTCCGACCGTTGCACCACATGCGCCTGTCATATATATATATATATATATATATATATATATATATATATATATATATA
>UYYA01004287.1:0-13632 GCA_900624975.1 Angiostrongylus costaricensis
TATCTCGTGGGGTTACTATTTCGTAGCCATTGGAGGTGGCTATTTGCCGAGTCAAGTCGCGCGATTCTTCCTTTAGTTCCCTGGTAGTGCACACAGAGGTGGCTGTTCGAAACATGTTTCTCACAATCGCCCTCTTTGTGTGTGAAGGGTGGGAAGAAAGGAAATGAACAAGGATGTTCTTGTTACTTGGCTTTCGATACCACTTTGTCAGGTAACCGCTACTTGATAGGTTTATTCGAACGTCCAAAAACGGAAGCCAGTTTTTTCTCGGTTTTTCCCGGGTGAACTTTATGTACTCGGACGATTCGTTCAGTAATTCAAAGCATTTGTCCATCTCCTCCTGCGTAGAGAAGACGACAAAACAATCATCTACATATCTGCAGTAGAGTAGTGGGCGGAGATCGAGAACAGGGGCTTCTATCTTAGACGTAAACACAATGGCAAGGCTTAGTGCCAATCGCTGTCCCATTGCCAGCCCCCTTATTTGTGCGAAATATTTCCCAGACCATCTGAAAATCGAGCAGTTTAGGCACTCCTTTAAGTGAGCCATTAGCTGCTGGATGGACAAGCCATGCATATTTATTCTTCCTTCATGTTCAACAAGAAGTTCTAAGATGGCTTGCACTGCGAAGTCATTCGACACGTTGGTGTACAGTGCGGTAACGTCGAAAGACTCCATCACGTACGGGTTTTTAGGAGACGCGTTACGTAGACGTTCTAGGAACATTTGGGTGTTTGTGAGGTCAGCTCGAATGTGGTTAAGCACCTGGGTAAGCATCAGGCTTAAAAACCAAGTTATTCTATCCGTTGGCCCGTCAACACAGCTGATGATCGGTGTAACCTTAAATGATGACGGATTGGTTGACGCATGATCATCAGGTGATACCAACTTATTTGTTTTAATAAGTAGGTATAGGACGGGACATGTTGGTCTATCGATTTTGAAGTGCGAAATAACCGATGATTTTAAACCCGCAGCCTTTGCCACGCTGACCCATTGATTGTTTAGCTTTCGGTGTTGACTTTTATATTCCTTTTCAGAGGATGGGCGATAGAGAGTAGCATCACTAAGATGTTCCTCTGTTATCTCAACATCCAGCTGGCAAGGGATAACTACGAACTCTCCCCTTATCACTAACAGACAATCTTATTGTTTTCGAGTTTATTAATTCTCTAATTTCCCGCATGCCACATTTTTGTGCGGCTGTAAGGTTAGAGATAAACTTTCTATTGCGGTAGTGATCAAGGGTCTTGAGAACGCCGTCCGAAAACACGCGGAATTTTATGTCAACTCCATCGTTGGGGTCCTGTTGTCTAAAGAACGTTTTTGGGAAAGGAGATGGTGGTAATGTCGCCGTCTCTTGATTTTCATCTCTATTTGATGTTTCTTGCTTGGCCTGATAGCGGAGTTGATCTTGAAACTCATAAAGGTTAAAAATAAAAAATGGTCTATATGAAAAGTACAATAAGACATCACCTTACAGAAAGAACGAAGTCAGGATTAATTTCCGAAAAACCCACAATAGCACAGGTTTTATTTGAAATGACCGACAGTCACTTGAAAAATTTTCTTAGCAGTGTAGAGATGAATGAACAAAATTCGGATGAAGCTAAGGTAGTGGGGCACCCTAGACTTCAAAGTAATTTAAGTTCTGTGTCTGGTCTACTGTTCAATAAGTTTCAGCCCTTTGCTAGCTTCTCATACTTCGTCACGTCCATCAATGGTACCGAAATCAGAAAAGGATACCGAACCAAGTGCGGAAACCTTGGAAAAGAAACCACGAATTGTGTTAAGAGAAAAGAAGAGAGGAGCAGCGGCTAGGTCAGTGGAAGTACCAATTTTTTAGAATAGCAGTTAAGTAGTTTTTGCTTAGTGATGTTAGTTATCATCTATCTGGAGCTGGTGGTAGGTCGTGAAGTCGTCCAGATGCGTCATTCTTCTAATGCTTAAATAACAGCAAACAACATACAATTACAAGGGTACTGAGAATGGAGCAAAATCCAGAATGTCAAGTGTACTTTATTCACGTGATTACCCTTGCTGTGGTTCACATGCTATCCACCAAACGATTTCAGGCGTTTACTTTTCTTTTCTCTCATCCTTGTTTTTACTCTACTTTTGCTATCAGCAAGCACCCCGAAAGGATCTGGTGAGATTAAGCCATTGTGATTTCGAATATAGCTTCAGCTTAACTGTGTTCAACGACGATTTGTGCTGTCTAGGTCATTACCGTTGACGGGTCATTGCTCATAGCACCAATACAGTAAAAACATGGTTGAGGTAAAGCCTAAGCAGGGGCGTTGGTTGGTACAGTGAGAACGTGAGCCCAGGTAAAAGTAATTGCGCGTTCAAACGCCAAGTCATGTATCGAGTTTTGCTCATATTTCAGTATCGTTGTGATTGTACTTCACATCGTACTCTGCCATGAATGGAGAATAGGCAATAAGTAAAAGCTAGGACAAACAATATTTATTTAATTCGAATGTCCGAAGTTCGAAGAGGTGTACTTGAAAGAAAAAGGTAGAAGTTTCCGGAATGGAATCCTGATACTATGAAAGCCTGCTCAAGGCTTTTACAATCGCATATTTCATGGTTGTATAGTACAGAACAGTTTTTTAAAATGCGATTTTACAAAAGATGTACGATTAAGCAAAGATTGTTTGAAATTCCGTTTTAGAGTGGCGATGAAAGAGCAATGGCGATCGTCGACAACACTCCTTGATAGTATTTATCAGGATGTAAGCAAAACAATTCCGACAGTAGAATCGGTACGTTTAATATTTAGCATTTTCTGAAAAACTTTTTGTAAAAGCGCCGTTCGGCTTAGTCGAGACCTGCGTAGTGTCGTGCTGCGCCGTTTCACCAAGGGCCTATTCTTACGAATAGTTTGAAGAATAATTCCCATAGTGCTGAGATATTTGCAAAACTCCGGACCGCAGGTGTCTGCGGTGGAGATCGAACGCGCTATTGTCCTTTCAGAGAAATTCTCAGCCTAACTGGGTTTGTTGCCGATTTGAGCTCCCTAGATTTGAGCGTTGACATGTGATTGCTGATGCTGTAGATCATTAGAACTAGTTGAGAGACCGGCCAAACGAAAGACCCGCATGGTATGGAGGTGAACGCGTTACTCCCCGGAAAGGACAATAGCGCGTTCGTTTCCCACCACAGACACCTGCGGTCCGGTGTTTTGCAAATATCTCAGCACTATGGAAGTTATATTTTGCAACATACCATGCCATTAAAAAGAATAAGCAGTAATTAAAAAGGTTAAGAGTTTGAGGAATAGTTCTTGTTTTTCTTAGAAATGGGTTCTCTCCTTTTTCCGAGCCATTTCCTTAGCGATTTGTCTTATACGAAAATAGGTCAGCTCGGTGGAATGGGCACGTAGGTTTTGCTACCTAAAGACTTATGCGACCCATCGTATCGTATATTATGAAACAATTTTTTTGGAAAAAATTGCGTCACTTTTTAATTTTTTGTTGCATATTAGGTGGAATTCAGCTCCTCATTAACAATGCCATAGCAATCTGATAATATGTATTCTTTCTTGATAAGCTTGCACGAGGTTGATAAATATATTTATTTTCGGCTTAGCCGAATTATTGATTAGTCACACCGAGGTTTAGGGAAGGTCGGTTTCGAAAAAAAAATCTGATAATAATCAAATGGCAGGCAGTTTAATAACAGGACTAAATTTGGTATAGTCAGATAGAAAGTGTTTCTTTGTGGTACGCGCAATTTCCATAGTTATTTAGAGAAAACTCCGTTCCTGTATTTTATGGGAAGACGATATTTGGAGCCTCATCTTTGTACAATCAGTAGATGCTGGGATATCAGCAAAACTCAGGTCCTCAGTTCGACTTCGAACACGCGACTACACTTACTGGGGTTCACGTGCTACCCATCACGCCAACCAAAACCCTTGATTTTTCTTCCTTCCTTACCTTAACAATGCTATCAGCAATAATCGGTCAACGGCAGTGATCTGGGGAACACATATCGGGATTGAACCACCCAGTTACGCCGAAGCTGCAGTTGAAATCGCAATCTCTTATCTTTCATCTAGTGACGACTCTTTTTTGATAGTAGGGTGCTATGTGAAATGCAACCACAAGGATGACGAGGTATGGGAAAAACTCGCAATCCATGACAAATATGACTGAGAGAAAGCCGAAGCAAGGGCCTTGGTTGTTGTGGCGGTTAGCACGCAAGTTTTGCTCATATATCTGCATCCTTGTTGTTGTATTTTACATAATTCCGTGCCGTGGCAAAGGATTAAGCAGTTAATAAAACTTAGAACATATCTCTACACTTTAATAGCAGCGTATTTATTCGTAATAATACTAAACTAACGAATTTGGAGTAAAAACGCAAATGAAGAATGTTACCATAATAAAAAAGTACTTGGAAGATTTCGGATCCGCCTCGAGAGCTTCAGAGTTCTGTTCTATCAGAACGAATAACGATTATCTATTAGTGTTCGTCACTATGGTTAATGGCTTTGTTCGAGCTTCGTTATCATAACTGAAGTTTCGCCATCCGTAACTAATTGATTTTTCACTAATCTAATATTATGGTACTAAGGTAATGTTAGTAAAAAGTATATAACTGTCATAAATCTTATTCTGATTGTAGATGTCTACATTTGATTTACGTCGTTCAACAGCGTCGATCAGCCCAGTGCGTCAAGGTGGTCGTCGTTCGGCCAGTATGGCGCATCTTGCCGCCACACCTTCTGAAAGTCCAGAAAGTATTAGAGCCTTTAACAAGCGGTTCGTTTCTACCGTAATCTCTCACGTTTTCTAAATATTTATGATAGACTATTGTTGTCATTGTAGCAGATATTCTTTAGCTTCTTGCTTGCTTAAATACTCAGATATCCTGTTATACTTTCACTAATCACGAAATAACATTCTTGAAATCGTGTTACGTCTTGCTCAGGTCATCTATGAGTGCGGAAGCCGACAGTATGACTTCGTCGTTGCCAGGGGCTGACTATGTTGTTGCATCAGTGACCATTACTACTGACAATGGCTTACTCCAAGCTGGTCTTCCGGATGGAAAGTCTAACTGTTCCATGTTTTAGGGAATCTTTGGATCTAAGAGATGAACATTCAGCTGCAAATTGTAGTTTGCTGCCCAAGAAACCCCTATTTATGATGAAGCGGTTTTGACTACTGAGAACAGGAGGGAGACTGTAAATCTGGCACTAACAAATGAATTTTCATCTATCTTCTATTATGTTCCTACGTACTCTTATGTGATAGGGTGCTCAAGTAAAGCAGCCGTATTCTAGGTTTGGCAGCACGACACCTTCGGAAACGAGCAGCAATAAGTCAGCCTCTTCGTCTGAGATGTTCGAAACCATTGATCGTCTGATTCCAATGCTTAATCGATTAGTGGCTGGTCGTTATTTAGAATTAAAGACGTTAACCGAAACATTGAAACGATGGCAAAATATATTGCAGGTTAGTTTTCTAATAAAAATTTTGCCTTTTTGTTGTTCGTCTAGCTTTCTCCATGTGGATCACATATGCCATATTAAACCAGGCTATAGGAATTTGAACATGAAAGACTTCTAGGTCTCGTTTGATGCTTAATGTGAGTTAACGTGATATGAAAGTGGGGTTTTCAGTTGAAAGAGGATGATAGTTATCCCTTAAATCCATGCTGTACGGAAATCTCTGCCTTTTTTAAATGCTGTCTTATATTTTTTGTCTATTCATCTGCATGGAACTGCGTGAAGCTTAGTCTTATCGTTCATTTGACTAAGCCTTCAGGAATTTCTAGTCTTATATGTATGGATTCTATGAAGGATTATCGGAGAAGAATCGAAATGTTAGGCTTGCAATTGGGAAGATCTTATATTGATAGGATAAATGGCTCATCAATAGAACTCGTTTGCTTTAATACTTTTCTTACACATCAGGGTTTTCCATTTCGGTCCACATGATTGAGGACTCTGTAAAACGTCACACTTTTTATCAAAGGCATTTTATTTTTTCTTTTCTTTTTAACAAGTGGGCAAGTTCGAGTATCTCCAGACTCTGCAATGAGTTAGGTTAGGTTTAGTCTCAGCTGGATTTGATGGTGGAAATATCGGGCTCCACAGCACGGGCGACGCTTCCTGGAGATTAAATCCTTGCTATATATCACAGCTCGTTAATTAGGAATCCTCCACATCTTGCAGCCACGATAGGGCGGTAAACTATTGGAGGGATGATATTTATACATTTACACATTTCCATTAATTGCATTTAAATTCAATAATCATTGTGCACTTAAATGAGAGGGATTTCTGAGAGGTTCTAATCGTTGAAAAACGTTGCTTTCCTTAGGTTTTCAAATAGACCGATAGTTTTGTTTCAGCGGCGCAACAACCATCGTAGCTCAATGACACGATCATCACTTTTCCACACACCAAGTAGTACAGCCAGCGAAGAATTAGACGACAACGTTTTGATGGTCGGAGATTTTCAGTAAGACATAGACTCTCTCTTTTAATCTCTAAAGGTGTTATTTTAGATTTTTCCGCTTATCTGCTATTTATAGGAGTTTTTCTCACTTCTATTAAATCAACGAAGTTAATAGAAATTATGCTTCAGCTGTTGTTGTTGCACTGATAGCACGCTTCCTCACTTACTTCCTCTTTATGAAGACATTTTCAGTTCTGAGAATGACAGTGGTATTGATTCGTTGAGACAGCACTCTTCACCGTTCTCGAATGACGGAGTGCACAAAAAGTTTGTGGAGAGTGCTGGGCGAAGAGACGGGAAACGCTTCAAGCAGGTGATCGATAACACTTAATAGATATTCATCGATATGATATTACCGAGGCTACCTACTTTGGAGGGAAAATTGTCTGAAGGCGATGATTTTTTTCAACCTAAGCACTTACGATTGAAATCGGCTAATCTAGCACAGATCTTATTGGTCTTGGCCCACCTTTAACGCAACGTCATCCACAACTGTTTACGGTTCAATCCAATTATTGGGAATTTGACCATTTTGGTTGACGTTTTCGAAGAAAAAGTTTTGCGACCGTTCTCTATTCTTCTACTAGTCTCAAGAGGACATTCATAATTTCTGCGATTGATCTACTGGTTTTATACGTCTCGCCTAAACTTGTTTAAACCATAAACTTATTGTAAGTACAACTTCATTTTTTCCTTTTCTAAAACCACGTCGTCCCTTTCGATTCTCCGAAGACTTACTTTCGTTCACAAAAACGCCATCGCAGCGAAATGACTAAGATTTGGTTTTTCTAATCATCTACTCTTGTAGCAAATCTCCTTTTCGTCGGACTCTGTTGACGATTACCAGCGTTGAATTTGGGTTGTGTGCAAATTTGGTGCGCACTAATCTAAACAGCGTAGTGATCATTCTTTCTTGTTTTTTAGCTATTAGCCGTTATGGGAAAAGTTGCAGATGAAAGAGCGGCGAAAATCGCTCGGTGCTATGTTGGATCCTGCAGAACTCGAGCGGATGTACCTAGAAAGTGATCGGTTCTGGGAAGCTCCCGACGATGATACCAAAGGTACCGTAACTGGAAACGCCGAGATCGACGTTTGCTTACGGTATCACCTATTGAGAGTGAATAAATGCGTGCAGGTGAGTTGCGATATTGTTTGCTTGAACTTTTATCAAATTCCTTCATTCGATTGGCGATGTTTTATTGGTCGTCATTAATTTCCTTTAGGTGCGGTAATTCAATTAGTTATGCTTTTTTTTTAAACTGGTTTATGTATAAGTAGGAAAACTCTTCCTGACTCTTGAATGATTTTGCTGTCCTGCTGTAAAGAGGAGTGATAAGTGGAGAATTCTCACTATCAGTCTTAAAAGTCAAACTACTAGATGGCACTTTTTGATTTGTTTGCGCATTTAAATATGGTTCGTTTGCTTTACGCTGTCTCTTAGAAGATTCGTTTTTCTCCACGGTGTTCATTTAACACCAATGAAAATCCTTTTTGTAGACCCTTAGTCAAGATCCTATAGATCCTTAATATTTTTCTAACTGAAAGCTTATTACAGTTCCTGGAAACGATCTCTGTGGAAAATCCACTTGTGTATAAATCCACGGAGACA
Organism: Angiostrongylus costaricensis; assembly: GCA_900624975.1. Lineage (NCBI taxonomy): Eukaryota > Metazoa > Nematoda > Chromadorea > Rhabditida > Metastrongylidae > Angiostrongylus > Angiostrongylus costaricensis. Next base: position 8,087 of record UYYA01004287.1, read on the forward strand.
CTGAAGAGATTGCAAACGGAGACGGTGACTCTGGACAGTCTATTACGAATCGCCAACACTGTGCCTGCTGTTCCAAATGTCACTAAAGGTTAATGTGATGTGCTTCATTTCCGTTTGAATTCCCATACAAGTATAAGATATTTTAGATATATAGATAGATAAATATCGATTAGATAGATAGATAGATATTAGATATAGATATATAGATTAGATAAAATAAGATATTTTGCAAAAATTTATAAAAGAATGAAAACAGATTTATTCAGAGGTTCATGAAATTTTCATGGCTTCTTTAACAGGCAAAACATAGGTCAAATTTGTGAATATTGACTATAATTTTAAATAAATCCACCGAGCAATGTCATTTGTTTAGTGCTGACAGAAATTGGTGCCGATCCGTCAGTAAAAGAAATCTGGATATCAACTTGTTATCCGCTTCATACCCAACTACTCGTACCAAGAGATGATCTTCGAACACAAGTGAAGCTGAATATCGCTCATATCGTCGAACAAAGCTATCCGCATCTCGTCAACAGAGGTAGCTCTCTTCTTTTTTTGTCTCTTTTAGGTGATTCGGTTTTAGTTATGAATTCAAAGAAGAGCACTTCTATATTTTTTGATAGACATAGTTGACTACGGCAAGCACATGGTCGAAATAGATATTGATTTGATGCGTGATTCGTTTCGTACTGTACATACGTATTGACAAGTACCTCGTCTTATCTTAAAGTCTCTTAATCAAAATTAATACAGCTATCTTGTATAAAAATGGTTTATTAGAGCTAAATTGTTTTAACTACAATTTTATGGTTCCCCATATATCTAAAAAACGTCATTGACATCGACTGGTTCTGAAATCAGGTCGATATGAATCTTTATCACAAGAACAAACTTCTCTGCTTCCTTCGCAGGCGATAGATCGCGAAATTGGGTGCCACTGAATGCTTGCCACAACCTGGTCAATACATATACTTCTGCATAGTGTTCAATAGATTTGGGTGACAATGGAAAAATCGTCACTTCTACGTTTAGTTGCCGATTCAATCATTCGACTAATGGCCGACTATGCGCAAGAAGAGATGAAAACTGTGACTGTATTCCACTTCGTTGGGATTTTTAAAGGACGACACTTTGAGTCCTATGTGGAAAATCTTGGTCACGATGGTGAGTTTAGTGAAGATAAGCTTTCATCGTTCCTTCTCCGTTAGTACAGTTTGTTACGGTAGATACTTTTCAATAGAGCTACGATTCCGTTTATGACAATTATTTATTGCCTAAGTTCTTTTTTTCAAGCTGAATGTTTAGTTTGATTTCTGTGTTCATTGCCAGTATTATTTTGTTTCATACATGTTTAGTTCCATACGGAGCAATCGGAAATAAATCTTTTGACATCTTCAAAGTAGGAGACTTTTAGTGATTGTGCCAAGTTTCGACTTATTTGGAAAGTGAGTTAAGGAGAACCACTGCTTCTACCTTTTGACAGGTGTACTTCTCCAGCCCAGTATTGTTAAATATCAATAGCAGGGTGAGTAGGTGGTTACCTAAGCCTAGCGAATAAGGGATAGCTCTGAACTCTTGGCTTACTAGCGTGTGAGATTATCTTCATGGATTTTCAGACATTATAATAAAGCCACTATATTTTTTTCCTGTTAGAACACTTCAATTTTCAGCGTGGATGGTTTCATTGCTCTCTAGTGGGCAAGCCTCACGGGTACTACAAGTGGCTGAACGACTGTCACGAGTTCCGATTGTTCCGCCGTTGGAGAGCTTGAAGCAGATCGGCATCATTCTGGCCGATGGTGATGAACAAAATCGACGAATACTTGGTGAAAGCTTTCGTTCTTCGCTGTTAATACCTCATTTATTCGTTTACAGATTCATTTATTCACGTTGTACTATTATGCCTATTAGGTTATACTTACTTGCATACTTGGACGGTCCATCTTCACGAGCTGTGCGGACCCCAGCACATACGCTGTTCGTTTCCTTCTCTCACAATCGTAGTCCATGGTGGTAGTCTTGTTCGAGCTTGGTAGCGCTTGCAAGTCTCATACCGTGATCTGTAAAACAACTGCAGCTGCGGGTACAGCTGATTAACTTTGTTTACGAACACGTCCACCCAACGTGTACGTGGTCGTCCAAAGGGACATTTTCAATCTCTTGCAGTCCACTCTACTGTTGTTTTCTCCATTGTCTTGTTCTTCTTATTATGGGACCGGCCCATCTATATCGATGTATATTCTCCTGGATCTCGAAGATGTGACAAATTTCGAGGGTCAGAGCTTCGCTTTCCGGCTACATATTGAGAGTGCCGGTTATATTTCAGAAGACATCACTCAAGCGCTATGTGAGTTGTTCGAAGCATTCTTGACGTAGTTGAAGTATCAACCCACGTCTCTGCAGCATAACAGAGCGCTGGGAGGACCGTAGAATCAAAGAGATGAGCGCGGATTTTCGGGTCCCTCAGTTGGTCGGCGGCTTCTTTGAGAGGCCCGAATGCAGCCCAAGCTGCTCTCCTTCTTCTATCTAATTCATCCTTAATGTTGTTTTCCATGTTCACTGATCGCCCAAGGTAAACGTACGAAGGTGATCTCTGCAATGAGAGAGCCATCCAATTCAATTTTTTTGCCTTTGCACCAGGGGTTTTTCATGAACTGAATCTTCTTCCGATTTATGCGCAGCCCGATTTTTTTCCTCGTTGATCAACACCTCTGCTTCGCTAGTACTTCTTGAGAAGATGACAATGTAGTTGGCAAAACGAAGGTTTGATAGGAATTTTCTATCAATACGTATGCCTTTTTCATCCCAATCGAGTGACTTCGTTGTCCACTGCAGTGCAGCACTGAACAGCCTTGGCGATACTGTGCCGCCTTGTCGAGCCCCTTTCCTATGGGTATTGTAAGAGTTCGATGGAAAAGCTGTATTTTCGTAGTGCAGTTCCGCTAACAGTCGGACAGAGTCCTTATGTAGGACGAGTCCACTCCTTGGTCGACGAGCGCTGATAGGATTGCATTCGTTTCAACGCTACCAAACACTTTCTCATAGTCGACAAGGGTGAGGACAAGAGGCAACTGATATTCCCGACAAACTTCAATGACCCTGGACACGGTTTGGATGTGGTCCATGCAGCAAAATCCTTTTCGAAATCTTGCTTGCTCGACTGGTTGCGCCTCACTCAATGCCCTTGATATGCGCGAAAGGATAATATTATTATTAGGTTATAGGTTATAAAATATCTACATAGGAATGAAGAAGCATTTATGAGGTGGTTATGTTGCTGAGGGAAATCTAAATTTGAAAAACTATTGAGGAAATTGGGTTTCTTGGAAGCAGTTGTTAAATACGAGGGCAATAGACGCAGTATCAGTGACACATTTGGAGACACCACGGCGTTCTGTTGGGAGAGGTTCCACTTGTTCGGACAAGAAATTCTGGAAACTCTATGTTAATTCCCACTGAAAGACCATTCATGACTACATGGTAAACTATAAATAGGCTTATCTACAATAATTTACAGAACGCTATCTGTCGTCAGCACGAGGCCAACTTCAGTCAGACTTGATCTCCTCCTATCTTTGCCTACTAGAAGCCGATGAAGAACTTGGTCGCCTTGGAGCCGTTTGCGCGCTCACCGTCATTGGCGTCAGTTCGATTTTTTTCACTTCGTGATAAATTTTTATTCATTAGATTACATGGTCAAGAATGAGCGAGCGGAACAGGGCAAACTGTTCTAAGATCTGTGAATCAATAAGAAATAAGATTAAGGTGGTGAACCGAGATCCTAAAATGGGCTAATTTTTTGCTTATTATAAATTCTCTTATAGCATATGGTGTTCTGCTGAGGTCTCTATTTAGTCGAGATAAGAAAAACGTGAGGAAATCGACAAGATAATGGGAGTTTTCGGACATATTGTTTCCAATGTTTCGTTCGTGTTTTGTTAAAAGGACATAGACTTAGGAGGGCTTTTGCCTTACGAAGCGTGTTTGCATCCTATTCAGTTTTTCCTACTCAGTATTTCATCTACGATGCTAGGCAGTGATGGAACATTCCAAAAAGGAATATCTTCCTCTCAAGTAAAGTGGCCGCATAATCTTTATCTCACTGAGTTATGCAGTTGCAGAATTCCCGAATCATCAACCAAGTTTTTTACATTTCTGAACACGATCCATCAGAGAAAGTTAGACGTGAAGCCGATCAACTGGTATATCGTCTTGGAGGGAGGACGTCATCTGACGATGAGCAGGTTACCAGAATTTGAGTAAGTGTGTAACCTTCCTGTAGCCTGTGTGAATGCCATTCTTGCTGACTGTTATATTCGTCATACAGTCTTTTATTGCTCATTGGAAGCGAAGTGTTTTGAACGTTTTATTGGTGGCAATGTCTTTGTTCGTTCATGGTTTTTCTACTGCAGTGTATGATAGAGTAGATGTAGTTGAAGATAAATACAGAATTTATGATTTAATGTTATAATGATCTTTATTTGCTCAAACAATTGTTTCCGTACCAACGTGCCTTAATCTATTCACTAATTATCCAGAACCTTCTTCTGTCATTGGAAGAACTGCGTACTGATTTTGGCCATAAGTCGCTCACAAAGTATTATCAAATTGTTTCGATAAGCTCGCATGCAAATCACCAACGATGAACAAAACATGAGTATTGATCGGTCCGCGGCGAGGATCAGTGCCCAGTGTCTGCAGTGAATTACGTTAATGTGCGATGTAAATCTTATTTGATTCATTTGAAATTTAAAATTCACTGTTCATTTGATTCGTCAATAAATGACGATTCACTATTCACATATTGCTAGAAATGCCTTCGCTCATTTTCCTACCCATTCATTTTTCTTCAACTTATTTTTCCTCGTGTCGTAGAAAAGGTTTTCTGTCCATTCAGATGTCTAGAGATATTTGTGCCTCCCATTGGTAATCATGTAGTCAGTGAGTTATATGAAGTACGTTATATTTGAATACTATAAAATTCTAATGGCTAACGATTGAGACGATGTAAAGCAAATCTCCTTATCAACCTCGTCTTTTGCTTGATGATCGAAGAAGATGGTAAGAGCAATAACGCGGAACCCATTTGGGTTTGTAAAGAATCGGAATAAACTACTGCTTCATGTACCATTTTATTGACAACTGAAATTCTCAACGGTAACGGAAGAATAGGAACGTGTATTAGTCGCTATGCAGTAGTGCTCTGTCTTAAGGACGACTTTTAGTGTCATATAAGGAGTGAAAGGAATCATTCCGCAAATGATTCAAACCCCTTCTGAACCGCCACTGGACTCAGCAGGAGAAATCTATGAAGAAAGCGCAACTAGAGGCCGCAAAAACGTGTATAACAAGGGTCTTGGACCTCGACATGTTTGAAGCTTCTTTCCTGTAAAAGTTGTTTATTTTCAATAATACATTTTTGACCCTTTTAACCTACTTATGTAAACAAAGGTTGGATAGTGTCCATTGTTGATGTGTGGCAATTTATGGAAAAATGCCGCTCTACAGTCCAAGTATTGTTGCAGTCATGGTACCAGATGTACTCC
>UYYA01004287.1:13639-29088 GCA_900624975.1 Angiostrongylus costaricensis
TTCTGATGCTTTGGACCATGAGATTTTGCAGAAGTTTGCTAACAAATTCGGTGACAAGTTGTCGTAGAAATAATTTCTGTTCTAATTTAGTAGTTCCCGAACATTCAAGTCAACGAAGTCTAAGTCTGGTGCATTATCTCACTGTTACACACGTGTTGAAATAAATCATGGATTTCGCCAATTGAATTAGAAAGAACCCGCCGATGTGTTTTCAATTCACATTATATGATGCAGTGAGTCGCTTTTATTAGATGCACCTCGAAAATATACCGATGCTTGCTGTTTTGACTCATCTCCGCACCGCCACTCCGGACAATCCTCCATCCTTCCTATAATACTGCACCATCTGTGAAAACCTCCTTGGATCGATCCACAACGAGCGACGACCTCCTATGATGAACACCAGGGAACACTCTGTTAAAGCTACCCCAGAATTTATGGAAGAGTCGATTCGACAGCTACAGAATCAGATTTTTTAGGAAAAACACACTCAAATACGAGCCGAAACCACAAACAAAATGAATAGACCCTCGTAGATGAAGGATCAAAGACAACGAACTGAATAAGAGGAATTCAAGGAAGCATGGTAAAACTGGTGATATATAGATAAAAATAACAAATGGTTGCATTCGGTAGTGAACATCTATTTTCGATGAATATAATATGCATCACCTGTATCACCTGTAAGCCCGTTGTTCGTCGAGTGACTCGAGCGGGCGCCAGTAAATCTTCCATTTTTCCCTGTCGCGTGGAAGAGTAGCTCAGTGGGTTCTTCTCTCTCTAGAGACTCGTTGAGCATAATATCTTTCTTCTAGGCTTTTTGTGAAGAGCTCTGACCATCGGGTCGGTGATCCTCCTGCAGTGCATTTGACATACCGAGGAATCCAGTCATTAACAGCTGTTGTCCATCGGTTGTCATTCATACACATTACGTGTCCGGCCCACTTCATCTTCGACTGTTTGGCGTACGGAACGACATCTTTGATTGTTCGTCGTTGACGCAGGTCGGAGCTTCCCATCTCTTCCTTCACTTGTGTGAAACGGAATACTATTAGCATCTTAACCCTTCTATTTACTGCCTTTTTCTTCTTAATGGCAGGGTATGTTGTGAAATATAACTCGTGTGAAATGCTGAGATATTTGCAAAACTCCGGACCGCAGGTGTATGCAGTGGGGAACGAACACGCGTTGTTGTCCTTACCTGGGAGCAGCGCACTTCACCACCACACCATCCGGGTCCTTCGTCTTGCCTGTCTCTCAGCTAGTTCTATCGATTTTTTGCCATCAGCAATCACCCGTCAACGGGATTGAACTGGGGAGCCCAAATCCGCATTTAACCCAGTTAAGGCTCAGTTATGATCACAATCTTAACTGCCTATTTAGAAAAAGGCAGTAAATAAAAGGGTTAAGATTGTGATTGTAACTAAGCCTCAGCTTAACTGGGTTCAATGCGGATTTGGGCTCCCCAGATCAATCCCGTTGACGGGTGATTGCTGATGGCAAAAAGATCGACAGAACTAGCTGAGAGACAGGCAAGACGAAGGACCCGGATGGTGTGGTGGTGAAGTGCGCTGCTCCCTGATAAGGACAATAGCGCGTGTTCGTTCCCCATTGCATCCACCTGCGGTCCGGAGTTTTGCAAATATTTCAGCATTTCATAATATTAGCATCGTCTTTCGACTGTGCGTTCGATAACGCTGAGTGATCTTTCATCCTACTTACGCAGTGACCAGCTTTCTGGCGCTTAGGTTAGGGCAGGAAGTACCATTGAGTCGAAGAGGTGTACACGGAGTCAAGTGCTTTGCGTTCTCTTCACTACATCCTCGACGCTCTTGAAGGCTCCCCAAGCCGCTCGTTTCCTTCTGCTCAGCTCTGGAGCTAAGTCATTCAACATGTTGATTTCCTGACCTAGATAGACATAACTGGAGCGTTCGTAGATATCCGTTCCNGTAGATATCCGTTCCCATCAGCGTGAGTGGGGCATGCGTGACCAATCCATTCCTCACGAACATCGTTTTTGTGAGATTTAGTCGGAGACCAATCATTCCACAGGCTTTGTCGAAGTTGGCTAACCAAATAATATATCTAGTAATATAATGAAAGACATTCTGCTCAGTAACTGTGAGCTCATCATAATGGAGTCTTGTAAAGCTCATAACAAGTCATAAAAAAATAATGATCAATGAATGGTGGACTATAGTTGGATCTTCTATTTCACTTCTGCCACACTACTCGAATTTGCCAGTTGGTTTCCGTCATATTTCAATCACCGGAACCAATTCTTCGTGGAAAAAGTGTGAGGTATCTTTTCTGCATGAGGTGGTCTTTCCGTCTGTTATCAAGTGACTTGGATTAGGTTATCAAAATTTATTTCCTTTCACGCGCCAGCTTTTCGCATCACTCGAGATATATGAAGTGCATTATATTTTCCTTTTTGTCTTGAGTGTTGTTAAGAGACCATAACTCCTTGGGCAATAACCGAACCTATACACAACTCCGAAGGTCTTCATGGATGAGGCATTGGAGGAAACGAATAGAATGTAAGAACAGCTAACAGCTGGGATCTCCACAATATGTGATGCCGTTTCGTATAAAAATAACAAAAATTGATTTTTAAATTTTAAAAACCGAGTTACCGATATCAGGATCCGCCGCCGTCCTGGTAACAGACTGACCGCGTGGTGGTAAATCTCCCTCTGATCCACAAGGGTGGCGACTGCCTGTGGTGGTGGCGACAAGGGGTAGACTTTGGCCTGGTTGACCTCGGAATTTCGGGGAACCACAATAGCTAACCCAGCAGAACTCCGAGAACACGGAGATTATGATGTGGCCCACAAACCAGTGAACAAGCCATCCAAGTATACAAGTAGGAAAAATTCGACTTTTGCTTCACTTCGTCATAGTAACAAATAATTTCATGGATAGCTACGCTAACGCTGGGTAGGAATAAAGTTTTATGAAGCCTACGTACACGTATATAAACGCTCACGCATGTCGAACTTTTCGGTGTTGGAATTGCGCGCCACATCATTTCCTAATCAGTGCTCGATATTATACCTGTGATTGCTATTTCTGTCATATTTAATAATTCTTGGCCCATTTTCGAGGATATGCTTCATAATGACACCAATCCACATTCATTGCACTTTCAATGATATTTAACAGAATAAATGAACTTCTGCAGTGTTAAAAACCCCTAATCCTCTACACTCTACATTTCGAAAGCACTCGCTCTTATCTTTTCATTCGATTTTGCTGAAACGAATAACACACCTGCATTCCTTCATTAAAGAAAACACTAAACGTTTCTTATGTTTCATAAAGAAAACACATAGCAATCTGAACTTTAAGATAACAAAGTGCTTAAAATTCATATCTGTTTGTTAACAATATACATATGGCAATCCGAAAATTTCAACTTAATTTGAATTAGAACCCTCACGTCGTGACGTCCGCCGCCTTCTCCTTGGCGTCAGAACTTCAGGCTTCATTGGAGTCTGAAAAGCAACGACTACTGTAGAAATCCTATTTCGAATTACAAATTAGCAACAACGTATGTAAAAAACAACAAAGCAATACCGTATTTGGAAGGGTTTCCACGAATTTCGTGCCACCCTTGCGCTCAGGCGGATTCCGTGCCGGAGTTCTCGTTGGATTTAGTTGCGCTGTCGACGTTGTGCTTGAACCAGATCGATCAGGGTGTGGTGTCTGCGGGTTTGGCATTGTCGTAAATGGTAGGACTCCTGGAGGCCACAACTGCATAGGATCTACAATCTATAGATTAACGAAAATGTCCTTACTATTTGCCTACACAGTACTAAATTCTAGTATCTTTGCTACTACCAATCGTATGTTTGAACATAAAAAAGTACAGAAAACACAACACAGTACCATAGCACTGCCCTGCTGGTCCTCCCATGAAATATGGTAAGGAGTAATTTTGATATGGCCCTAAAAATGAATGTGAAGAAGGCGAAACATAACATTCTGATAAAACATTGTTTCAACTACAAGAAAACAAACGGAACGGCCGGTCAATTTACCTCGCCATTTTACCCGCATATGGTTCTCTGAGCCATACACGAGATCACCTCTCAGGTTATTTTTTTTCCCGCACGAATCTTCTGTTATGAGAAAGACAAAAAACGCTCACCGAGCTTAATTTTTGGCCTATATGCATCTGATGGGAATTTTTCTGCCTACTCTAGGCATAAAGGAAAAAATGCTTTGTTGACGATAACCGTTTGGATACTTGAACGGCACGTCCTCAATAGTCGCGCGCGCCCCAAACCTGCACAATCACCACTTTTTTGGAGACTTGCTGGTTTTGCCATTGCGGATCCCGGGAATCCCGAGGTCATTCTGGGCAAAGTCTGCCCTAGGTCTCCATAACCACAGTCAGGATCAGAAGGAGATTTGCCACCATGCAACTAGTATGGCACCAGAACGGTGGTGGATCCTGGTATTCGTGTACTCTCAACTAGGTTTCCTGATGAAAAAGCCAGACTCCTTTTTAGTTTGGAAAACCTTGCCATGAATTGATGAATTCCACCGCTGTACATCACAGACCGACGTCCAGAAACACCTCCTAGCCACGATGAGGTGGTAAACCGTTGGGAAAGGTGATAGGAGTAAAGCATAAAAAAAGCTCCAGGCGTTGATCAATCTCTAAGGGATGCGCTATGCATTCGACTTTATTAAGCATCGTTTTGAGCTGATTGAATGCATATCTAGTCTTTACAATGACTCGTGGCACACCGACGTATCGAGGCGGTGTTGCTATTCTCCCAGACTCCCAAAAAACTCGTACCAATTTTCCCACTATGGTAGATGGAAGGTTTGGTGGGCCATGGGCGCGGAGATCGATTCCACGTGTATGTTACAGGACGCCTCCATCCGCCGCGCCACAAACGCGATGAGAATAACACCCGATATTTCTACTCTTGAAAATAATGAAGCTTTCTCGGCTGTATTACTCATGTATGACTCATATGGCGAAAAAAATTTTAGGAATTATGAATGCATTAAAAACACAGTTAGGCACAAGTTTTGCCGAAACATGAACGTACCATATGGGAAGTTCAACGGCGGAAATCCAGTAGAAGTTGGTAGTGGTCGCGGATAAGGTAAAGACCCAGGTCCAGGTGTTGGTGGACAAGGTGGTCGAATCACTGTGGTAGAACCAAACTCACTACCAGGTCTCATTTGAGAAGACGAGTAGGGAGACGACTCCACTGGTGGTTGAAGCAGTGGAAGATTCTCCGAGTGTTGAGGGTTGCTTAAAGCATGAATATATATACATGTATATATATATATACATGTATACACATGCAGATATACATATATATATATCTTCTCTTCAGCCATTAAGAAATGTGGTAACCGTACCCTAATGAATAGAAGTTGGGCGCGTGCGACGTGGGTCCATGGCTCGATTTGGACGAGCAAGGCTGAAAGTTTTTACAACGATTCAGTTGATCAGGAAGTATACTTCATGTCGCATTTTAACTGTTTAAGGAATGCTCCAAAAAAACTTGCAAAAAAAAACCAATCTTAACAGAGTTCCTCCGACATGCTGTAAGGTATCAAACTTATGTTCAACTCAAATTTATCACCTTTTGGGAATGAGACAAATTGTAAAGACATACTGATGGTTACAAAGTATTTTATCAATTATGATAGGACTGCGGGCCAGGTAGCACAATGCTAGTGATGCCAGTCATATGAAGTATAGTGCTTGTTCAATACCTCCCTGGCCTCATCATACATCTCATCCCTCCGGGGTCAAAAAATTGGTACGGGACTTGTCAATGAAAAAGAACCACTCTCTGTAATCCAAACGGGAACGGTCCAGCAAGGCTAACTCAGGGGTTCAGAAAGAATTTCTCGACCAGCATTCCACGACATTGAAGACGAACTGAAAATCCACAAGCAGCACTCGAAACCACATGTAAAAGTTGGAACACCTTAATGGACGGCGGATGCGAGGAAACGAATCTAATGTGAAAAGTGCTGGGATCCACATAGCAGATGTGATGAGCTGTATAGAAAACGCAGAGGGAAATAAAAAAGGGACACGAGGAGAAAAACGCATTTTCTGCAAGAAAAGCTATTTATATCACAAAGCGGTGTACCACATCCTGGTGGCACCAATAATTAAGGGGTTTACAGGGGAAATACTACATTAAATTGGAGTAAAAGTCGAGATACACTGTTATAATTTTTAAAAAAATGGACGAAACTCTCTCTACAAACACCGAAATCTGGTTGCCCTCATGAGTTTTTCAAGTTAGAACAATTTGAGTTTATGAGTGCTCTTCAAAAAAAAAAACACTAACTCTATTGTAGAATAAACTAGAAAAAAAATACCTGCGAGTGAGATGGAAGCAACGGCGGTTTCGGACGCCGAGTCTGAAAACATCAGCGTTATCTAAAGGATCTAGAGCGCATCAAGAGAAAACGCGCACCACTTTGACAGCGGTAGGAGGCTGTGGTGGACTTTTTTCAAGCAGTTCCGCTTGCCTACTTCTCCAGGTGGGTGACCGAACAGTAGATGCTCTTCGAGGTGTTCCATCATCTCAAGAAAGGATATAAGCTCTAAGGCACTAAATTAGTAAATCATATGAGTACAAAGGTAGTCCAATAAATCGCTACTTATACCCGATACGAGCACAAATGCACGGGCAACATCGTACTTCCGGAAAAACTTCCACTCGTTTCTCCATTGCTATGATCAGATCCATGGTCTTATTCAAATATGGTGACACCCGCGAAGATCATTCCATACTACTAAAACCGCTTCCATCTGCAAGTGCAGATGACCGACGTTAGCCACGACCACGTCCACCCATTATTTGGATAATCTTCCAGGAAGACGCTTCGCTCTGTTAGACTCCACTCCACTGCTCTTCCCGTCCATTCGTCACAGGTTATGACTATTCGTTCTTCTTCTTTCCTCTTCTTACTCTGCTAATTCTCTTCTTCTTATTATTATTAAGACTCTTATTACGTGACCAGCAGATCTGTGTTTCGATATCAATGTACATTCACCCTGATCCGAAGTAGGGAAAGATTTCAAAGATCTGAGTTGCGCATTCCAGTTAGACTTTGTGAGTGTAGGTTAAATTTCAGAAGACAACGTTCAAGCGCTCCGTATGTGGCGCACTGATTTCTCGTCATAGTTGAAGTATCACTCTATGTCTTCTAAATATCATAACGCTGTGAGGAGTGTTGAATCGAAAAATTGAACGCGGAGTTTTGGATCAATTAGTTGGTCGGCGGTTTCTTTGAGAGGCTTGAATGCGGCCCAAGCTGCACTCCTTCTTCTGTCTAATTCCTCTTTCATGTTGTTTCCCATTTTCATTGAACATTCAAGGTACACATACGAGGTGGATTCCATAATCGGAGAACGATCCAGCTCCATTTGTCCGCCTTCGCAACATGGCTCTTTCATGGACTAGATCCTCTTCCGATTTATGCGTAGTTAGACCATTTTCCCCACATCGTTGAGTTCTTTGAGCATCGCCTCTCCTTTACTGGTGATTCAAGGTATTCAATATACAACAACGACAATATCTGTGAACAGTCTGTAGAGTACACTCAATAAACATATTGGATGGCTAAGCAAATTTTGAATCACGTGGTTCTCAAAGGGTTCTAGAAATAAAGTGAGGAAGGAACAATAATTTTAAGGTAAACAGGAAAAAGATCGTAGAAAAACATTTGATAAAAGACGATTAAATAGAATAGAAATGTAGAGTAGTGGCTGTTTGACTAAAACCACATCCCACGGGCACCTAGAACCTTAACCCAAAACAGAAAAAACATGATAAAGCAACTGCCCAGAAAAGGAAAAACATCATAGGACCCAGTGGCGCCCTGTTGTGGAAGTCAGCGAGCAAACAACGACTCCAAAATTTACACCCACCTCTTCTACCCCACCGTTCTTCCTGTGCGTTTCCACTACCAACTTGGACAGAGGCTACTGAGCCTCTACGATCTATGCTCCGAAAAACTCGAGCATAGGCCGGCCTGGAAATATGCAGATCTATTGGAGATGGATTTCAAATGAACGTTCGGCTCACTGCGACGATGTCTTAATGAAGAATGTTCAAAGCTACATTCACCATGAGCGCTTATGTCCTAACATACCTTGCTAGCTTCCATGTACCTAACATCAACCACGTTCACTTTTGAAAACACTTCATGTATGGCATTGTCACTTCACTAGCAAAACATCTATTAAAAAATTGGAAATTTTGCGGAATTCCGTCAAACGGTGTCACCACAAGTAGAGCATTTCAAAACAGGAGCAATTACCATAGTTGGTAATTCTACGCCACTTCTTCAGAAGAGACATTTCCTGTCAATATGATTACAGAATGACTTCAAACTCACTCGTCGTCATCCTCTTCGTCGTTGACTAGAGGTGTTCGTCGAGTCCCGTCGCTGTATTCAGAAGGGGATCTCATTATGGTCGACTCGACTTCTAAATCTTTTTAATTTAAAGACATTGAAAAAATTGCAGTGTTCCTCAGAAACCGGAATACGAATTGGCAATTCGAAAAGAGGACACTTCCAACGTCATGAACACCAGAATGGACGTCCACATATTTTTCACTAGAATTCATTAAGACCTGTTTATCCAGAATACCTGCAGCGGACTTCTTGGACAACAAAAATATCACAGTAAGGGACCAACAGGAAACAACTGCAGTGACATTCAGAAGTTGGTTCCTTTCTTCTTCCCATCTGCACCCTTACCTTCGGCTCTTTCCGGAGTTGATAAGAGATTGCTTCGCTCCGTTCGATTAGTCTTCTTCGTGTCAAAGACAGGCACAGCGTGGAGCTTCAGGTACCCGTAAAAGTCAATGTGCCGGTGAGCAATTGGACGGGAATAACCTGTTCCTAGCTGGACGCATTCCTATCAAAAACATCTATTTCGAATTATCAGAATTAGTGGAAGATGCTTAAACGTACACTTTCGGTACCATTACGCTCTGTGCAAGCACACGATATCGTCAATCCATAATGGTAGAAATACATTCCACAGTTCATGCATCGGAAGTTGAAATGATCATTGGACCTGTTAAAAGGGAACATTAAAAATTCATTTGCAATATCACCGATCCATTTCTTGGAGTTGCGCACAACAAAGCGAGTTTTGGTGTTCCAAGTAATGTGACACCCAAAACACTTCCACAATAAGAGCGACCGACTGTCTGTAATGTTTGTAATTGACGGTACACGTAAGTCAAACGTGGACCAGAAAGGTCCTGGCTGTTGGAATGGGATCTAACACAATGTGCCCAAAACTAGGAACAGACCCATTTTCAACCCGAAAACCAGATGAATATAAGCCCACGGCAATATGGTTACCTAGTGGCTTCCGCTAGCGAATAGTGGATAATGACATACATGCCACACGTACTTCCGCAATGATAGAACAAAGCACAACGTCTAACTCTAAGTTCAGTACAACACGTACATTCTCGGATTTGGAAAAACTCACAGAAAAACGACCTTTTATAAGAAAAACTGATGGCATACATGGTATCACGACCGTAGTGCCTAGCAAGGTGGTCGTAAATAGTAACCATCGAGTAGGACTTTCCGGGTGCATGACATCCTGGCACGCCGCATTGAAAGCGTAGCTCCTTTCCGTTGGGAATGGACACCTGCAAAGATCTGGAAATGCCAAAGAATTTTGGTGCTTTAAAAACATTAAGAGCACCCTTTGCATTCTTTTTCACAAGCACTAGATCGGTTTGTTCGCAAAAAAAGCCTTCTTCACCCTGGAAAATATACTTCTTCTCGGTGCAAATTCATTAAAAACAACACTCGATCATGCCTATCAGCATACAAACGATATCAGATGGGTGAAAAAGGACGTGTTGGTCCTGCACAGAACGGTAAACACGAAGAAACGCTAAGCGTGTGATTACTCAGAGAGGTAGGCAGAAAAAAGGAAGAAGAATTACGGTACGAAATTAGGAATTTCAATCCCAACTCTTTTCTCCTTCTAGGACCGTAATAACCCTTTAAAAAAGTTATATGACAACGATGACAGTGAATACAATCTGACTACATGAGCCGGAATGATCCCATTTCATCAGCTGCTGGCTATCTTTTGGACCGATTCCACTGCATCCCTACCTATTCGGAATACGGTATTTCTAGAAAATCACATCAAAGCAGGCCTGATCTTAGAAAGAAGTATGGGTGAACTTTGAAACATATGGAAAATCAGAAGGGCGGCAGTGCACGAGCGTCGAATGGAGGAGTGAACATGCGGCTGCGACTCGTCGCCGCAATCGATATCGGCGGGTAGATCAAGGAGCGGGCACGCCTTCCTAAAGTGGTCGCCGTCTTGTGGTCGTTTTCCCCATCTAGCAAGTAGCGCGGATGATCAGGAGAGCAACAATAAGAATAGCGAAGGAGCATATTGTCAATTGTATTAAGAAAGCGATCATTATTGATTTTCTTCGTATTTTTGTTGAGCAAACGCGAGGTGTTACTATTCTTTGTTCACGATTAAGCTGACGTTTCGGCGGATTTCGCCTTCTTCAGAGCCTGGAAAGGTCAAGTTGATAGCAACTCACTCGGCCAGACACCTCCATAACCAAACAAAGAAACTCCAAACCAAGATTTCAATCACTTTGAACACAGCTTTGCACACTCACCGCTTCCTATGAGGTTTCCACTAAGTATGTCACGTAGAGACCAACCGCACAGAAATCACGTGGAAGTATAATGTGCCCCTCACATCGGAAAAGCAGTTTTATATACTGCCCTATATCATTATCACTATATCATTATCATTATTGATTGTGCATCATGTTCTCTTACACGCGGCGAAATCCGATCCAATGATGCTTCAGGGTAGGTCAAATTGTCGATCGGCATTCGATCGCAGAAAGACGAAACGAAGTCCTCTGCTTTCTTTTCCTGACATTAGAGCTGAAGTGAAATCAGGTTTTCATAGAAACTGTTCCATTCGAAGCTCTATGATCCTCTTCGTTTTCACTTGTCGTTGTCTCTTTGCATTCTTCATTGAGCATGCAAAATCACTGCCAGTGCGCTGACAAGAAGCGGCTAGGGAAGGTGCTCAAAGAAAATCATTATAAAAGAAACTTGTTAGTTGATACTTGAACGGCCAGTCCTCACTAGTTGTGCGGGCTCCAGCATAATCACCATTTTGCGGAGACTTGCTGGTTAAGCTATTGTCGTTCCCTGGAATCTCGAGGTCAGCCTGACCAAAGTCTGCCCCAGGTCTTCACCGCCACGGGAACTCGCAGCCCTTGTGAATCAGAGGGAGATTCGCCACCATGCGACTTTGATACTAGGACGGTGGTGGATCTTGGTATTGGCTTACTCTTAGCTACGCTTCCTAATGGAAACGTTGGACCCCTTCTCAGCTTGGGAGACCCTAGAAGGGGATGAATCTCCGCTGTACATCGCAGTCCGACACCCAGGATCACCTCACAGCCACGATGTGGCGGTAAACCGTTGGACTGTAAAAGGAAACCAAACCAAATGGCAGAAATAGTGGTGGGAAGCGAGAGATCCGCTTCAGCAGCAAACCACTAACCTCATTCACTCACCTTATTTGACATCACCGACTTCAGTAGAAGCGTCAACGCTTTCAAATCGATCTGTTCTCTTCCATGTGGTCCCATTAATTTTGCGTGGTCTGGAATGCGTTTCATTTCTGCGACATTCATGGTACCGTCGTCAGCTCCATTCTCTAGTGGTGTTCACTGTTCACTTTCCATAATGTTCAACTGTGGCTTTACAGTTCACATAAGAGTAATAATGACGAAGAAAGGAAAAATCTTACTGTGATGTTCGTGCATTATTCCGCCGCTGTTTTAGATCGCGGCTGCGTAGATGAGGAAAGCTTATTTTTTTATAAGAAGACGATTATAAATGAAAATACAAGTCACTGTAGCTCAATTAACTAATAGTAAATGGCAGAAATAGCTCCAATGCTTTGTCTCTAAATAATTTTTTATTGAAAGAGTGGATACGACAAGACGGATGTTCTTTGTTATTGCCGCTACGCTACGATCTCTGAGACTCTCATCTGAAGCTCATCGCTGGAGTGAACGATGACGAAGACCTTGCCACCTGCTAACACAACAGGTGAGTTATACCTTTTTATTTTCTGCCCACTATAATTTCGCGGCAGGGTACTAAGCGAAATACAACCACAACGTTGCTGAGATATTTGCAAAACTCTGGACCGCAGGTGTCTATGGTGGGGAACGAACGCGCTACTGTCCTTTCCGGGGAGTAACGCGTTCACCACCACACCATGAGGGTCCTTTGTTTCGCCTGTCTCTTAGCTATTTCTAGCTGGCGAAAGCGAAATACCCAGATCAATCCTGTTGACGGGTGATTGCTGATGGCAAAAGATCGATAGAAATAGCTGAGAGACAGGCGAAACAAAGAACCAGCATGGTGTGGTGGTGAACGCGTTACTCCCCGGAAAGGACAATAGCGCGTTCGTTCCCCACCATAGAGACCTGCGGTCCAGGGTTGTACAACAGGTGAGTGTTCATCGAGATGCAACCCACTCAAGAAAGTCTGGCCTGTCCGCTTTTCTGCACAACTGACAGTGTTTCTAAACACCACCTGCAATGTTTTCGTTTTCGAGTGGAGATCATAAAGCAACGGGAGATGAAATCAATATGAAATCACTGTGATCGATGCTTTTCATGTGTGAATGTGAGCATCCTGCACGAACTATTCTATTGATTGAGCTGTTCACATTAAGACATTCACGGCAGCGAAACGTCAAGGACTGTCGATAATTTTTCAATGAATGCAACAATTTGGTGAATAGAACGGTATACGGAAGAAACATCCATTGCGCCTTACAACTCTGGGACGCATGTTTTTATTTCATTTTTGTCCTACATGATCCTTCATGACATCTACTGCGCAGATTCGCGGATCCCAGCTCAGCTTACATTCGATTCATTTTCTTCGCACTCATCATCCACGGGTCTTCGGACACTTCACGTGTTTTTTCGGCTGCTACTTGTGGCGAGGGCAAGGACTCTGAATAAACCTGCCGTCTGTGTAGCGATCACCTTCTGCTTGAATAGTTTCTTCCATCCTTCTGACTCTCTTTAAGGGTGATCTGTGCCTTTCCTTGTTTTCATCAGAATGTGCCCATCATTGTTATTCTTCGACCTCGCGCTCGAGTTTTGTTAACATCGCGGCATCATTGTGGTTGTATTTCACATGGTACCCTTCCATGAGAAAGTAGGCATCAATTAAAAAATTAAACAGTGTTGATTTCTATTAAAATAAACTAAATTGATTAAAAGCATTGTTTATTTCTACTTTTTTCCTGCCTACTATTACTTTTCACGGTAGGGTGCAATGTGAAATAAATCCACTACTGTGTCGAGATATTTGCAAAACTGGACCTCATTTAAGATCGAACAGCGACTAACCTTTCCTTCGGCTCACTTGTTACTGATTTCACCAATGAGGCTCTTGCGTTGTCTTTCTCTCGGCCACTTTCCACTATTAATTTTGTATTTTCTTCAGTGTTCTTTCTTTACATAGTAATTCTAAAAGAATCGACACTGATTATGAAGAACGTTAGTGTGAAGTGCTGCAATATACTGATCGGATGCGTCCCTCATTACTGCGCATGATTCCTGCGTAGGAGGAATTCTATCTAATCGAATAACTTGTATTTTGAAACTTCTGAACTACTTGTTGATAATAGTGTGCGCCATATATGGCTCATAAACGTCAGTACTTTGTTCTCCACTTTTATTCATTTCCATTTATATACGTGCCGGCCGACAGATTACCGCACCTGACAAGTAATCGTAGAGTTCGATACCCAATCTACGATGTTCAGCAAGGGAGTATCCATCAGTAGGGTGTCCAAAGTTGGAAAGGTGTTTGGTATCTTCGAGTAAGCATCGTAGAGATGACTGCATATTTCGCCTGCATAGTTACCTATGGCAGCCTCCCGATAAGCAAAAATTTTTCTTCACTACAGTTTCTTGAAATGGCAGTGCCAGGAGTGGTCATTAAAACATGCTGGTGTTCACTGAGCGTTATGGGCTCAGGTTGAAGGTTTGCGATACTTTTTCGGACCTGGTTTCACCACTAGCTCAAGTTCCTCATGGATACATGGAATCCTGTGTCTTTAATGTTCTTCCCGGAATTACAAACCTTTTTTGGAATATCCCAGTTGAACACACACGAAAACGCTTTGGCCATAATGAGACATACGTAAAATTGTTCACATGACTATGCTGCATAGAAAAAGTTTCCAAGGCAGAAAAACTAGAAAACTTGCTAAATATTGCTCAGGGTCCTAAGATTATTTTGAGCCCGGGCGATTATTTTCGAAGAAAATATTGACACTCTTTAATTTGTAGCATTTATATGACCAGGAACAAAATGCTGTGAAACTATCGAAGTGATCCAATTTGGATTGAAGAGTAAATGCTATCGAATATCATTAAAATAATGGGCTTGAGTAATGAAGGGGTTTAAGGTAGAGATCAGAGACCGTGGAACCATCACACTAAGAAGGACACTGAAAGAGAAAACCTAGTTCAGAATGTTTACTTTTCATTTTCTACCTTCCAAAATTTTTAAAGCAGGGTATTAAGCGAAATACAACCACAATATTGCTGAGATATTTGCAAAACTCCGGACCGCAGGTGTCTGAGGTGAAGGACAAACGCGCTATTGTCCTTTCCGGGTGAGTAGCGCGCTCACCACCACTCCATGCGGGTCCCACCACACCATGCAGCTCGGAGTTTTGCAAATATCTCAGCAATATTGTGGTAGAAAGTTTAGTTTTCAAACAAAGTATTTTTGTCTTCTTTTGTTTTATTAGAATAATTGCCTATTTCCTTTTCTTCACACATATGACCTACTTTCTGTATTGTGATCATCAACCTTATAGAAAATGGAGCACATGTTCATTGACTACTTTCAATTAGTTTACCTCACATAGCGCAGTATTTGAAAAAATTTTACTTCGTTGCCTGTTCAGAGGATGCAGAATACTCCTAAGTCTTCTGTTCTATGTTGTACAATCAAGGTATCACCCTTCTACAGCGACATTAGCACCGACGTCAAAAAAGGAGTTAGGCAAGGCGACACAATTTCGCCGAAATTACTGTCACCCTACACGAAGTCATGCGAATTATCGTAGGCCGGCATGGGAGTGAAAATTGATAGTCGACAATTACTTTATCTTCTTCGTATTTTTGTTGAGCAAACGCGAGGTGTTATTACTCTTTGTTCCCGATTAAGCTGACGTTTCGGCGGATTTCGCCTTCCTCAGAGCCTGGGAAGGTCAAGTAGTGGTTTAGTGGAAACCTCATATAAAGCGGTGAGTGTGCAAAGCTGGGTTCAATGTGATTGAAATCTTGGTTTAGAGTTTCTTTGTTTGGTTATGG